>JAUTXX010492106.1:0-11802 GCA_032273605.1 Panulirus laevicauda | reverse complement strand
TATCCAGTCATAGAGAACGGAATCAACAATCAATCTTTAGTTTTCTCCGGGCGTCGCGCATCAATTAGATTTATTGAGATGAACTGCTGCTTTAGAGCGCGGTCTTCCGCATCGCTACGGTTGGTTTTGCTCTTTTTTTTTCGTTTCATTTTGTTTTTTGATGTACCCGTTCTGAACACTTATAATGATTATAACTCTGTTGATGGAGCAAACCAAAATTTTACTATATTCTTTTAACAGATTAACAAAACCTGCGGAAATTACGAACAGTATATATCACCTCAACCGTTAAGTAATTCTTACGACAAATTGTGGTCATTTACGACTCCCCAGGGTTATGACGACACACTTGGGGTGAAAAACGCGGGAAGAACATGCAAAAACACAGGAAACGTTAACACTAAACTGCCCGAACATTAGCATTTATTGATTCCCTCGTGTATTGTATTTTTGTGTATTATGTACGTAGAGCACACGCACGAAAGACATTTAATTCTTTGTGCCTTTTTTTTTACGTTGAAGGCTCCAGTCTTGGACAAAAGTCCACATCAAGGTCGGGCCTTTATTGAAATATAGAAAAGATTGTGAAATGGAAAACCAAAAGACAAGGGAAAGTATTTATGAATTTTGGAGGAAGGTAAAAAACCTGTCTTTTATCAAACGCTGTGTTCTACACAGCCAAGAAACATGTTTAAAGGATGAAGATGGAAAGTAAAGAACGGTGTATAGTGGAATCTTGCACCAGCGGCTTCTGAGCTGGCCACAGAGGTCTTACCGTAACTCTTGAAGGACAGTTTCTAACATGAAATATAAATACTATATCGCTGATAATAATGACAGCATGATTACAACAGTAATAACAATAGGCTATAGGTATGATTACAATAATAACACTGGACTAAAGGTAGAGCTGGTAAATGATAACTTCAACATTCAGGGAAGATAAATATGTGAAACGAAGGAGTTAAATCGTTCAGTCCGACGGTACAACCCATATGTATGACGGCGTGACCTTTGATGACATTGGACCTTCAAAAAAGGGTCAAGTTTAAAGTAGGATTATCATAAGGTCGTAGCGTTTGTGCTTAAGGGTGGTACCATCGTGCCTGAATACCTGAGAGCTGTTAAAGCAGAGGACAGTTGCCTCACCTGAGACTGTTGTAGGGGCGAGACTTGGTCAGGAGGGTGTCGCATCTTGGGCAGTGTCGTTTCGTCCGTAGGAAGTTGACGATGCATGACTTGCAGACTGCAACACAAACACAGTGTGATAATTTGGTTACCTGATCCTTCTAAATACAGCACACGCAGACCTAGGTATGGCAGCATCACGTGCCAGGCTTGAATTCCATTGCCGTTTTCACCCACTCTCAGAACTACGACTTTATCTCTGAGTACGATGACTGAGGTCCCTTGTACTCACAGGGTCGTGTCGTTGTAACCGAGGTGAAAGATGATATAGCAATGCAAGTTATATTTATGATAAATGTGCATAATCTAGTACATTTAGTCAGCTTGTGCTTATAAGTGACAATAACCTAACCTGATAAATATGTCTCCAATAGAAAGACACCTTCAGAGCTCTTAAGGAATAATGAGGCCATGACACTAACATCTACTGACTGTGTGCGTGTGCTGCTGGAACTTTCCCCGGTGTTGGAAGAGGAAGCTTCTATCACTCGTTTACTATCATCATAATTACTAGCTACAGTAAATGCTGCAAGAACGAAATGATGCAGCTTTACGGTCGTCTCCCGTGAAAGACTTCCTAGGACAGAGAGCACAGCTGTGTCCACTGAATAGAACTGTTAATATGTTAGACACATTAGACGTACACTTTCGGGCCACCGGTGTATTCTTATTAGCGACCAAATACAAACTCGTAGTATGTACTTGTCACTGTTCATGCTAATAGATGTGTTGTGTGTTTTTGTCCAGCGTTACGGACAACATTGTTGGTGACGGGACCAGAAAACCGGCACGCGGTATAGCAAAGTACAGCGCACCCTGTAATTTTCTCTCCATTCTGATGTAGTACCGTGTCATTCATTACACATTTGACAGGTTCATCAAACTCTTCCCTTCATAAGCAGCAATCTGTGTTACTTAGTGTTAACAACCCAATTTTCAAAGGCTTAATTAAGCAGAGCTTTTTTTCTTTTAATAAAGTCTCTCTCTCTCTCTCTCTCTCTCTCTCTCTCTCTCTCTCTCTCTCTCGTTATAGCCTTGCCATTTCGCAAAATTTCGTCCTTTGTACTCGTAAGTAAGTAGGTACTCTCCTTGCTTGTGCTGCGTCACCATACACACACACACACACACACACACACACACACACACACACACACACACACACACACACACACGTGGGGCCCCACCAGTGAAGAACTTTCCCGTAGTTTACAACTCTAGGCACAAAGGTAATCGTAGAGCCATGGCATTTTCCCTTTCTCTGTTCATTTACAGTCAAAGATACATACATCATTCTCTGATTCATTCTACGTTACTTCCTTCAAGCCGTACCTGTAGCATGGTTGAAGAACCTCCTCATATTTGTATTAAAGAATTGCACCAGTTTCACACCAGTTTCGTTAATTCTGAGTTCCGCCAATTAATTCTCCGTCTCGCTCACTCTCATACCCACCAAAGAGTGACGGTAATCAAAGAGGAGCTGGCGGTCAGGTCCTACTATTCTCAGTAGTAGTAGTAGCAGAACATTAACCCTTGAACATGACGGTGCGATCCTTGGGTACGATGACCTTAGCCTCTGATCTGACCCTTAAGGGTAAGGAGGTCAGAGGCCATTCCATCATACTCAAGGGTTGTACCGCCGTCTACAAAGGAATGCATCAGTGACACTAGCATACCGGAAGGAAATGAAAACGTGTGATAAAGGTGTACTCACATGTGTGCATACACTCGGTGATGGTGGTGGCATCCACGAAGTATCCGAAGCAGAGGACGCAAACGAAGTGGGGGTTGAGTTCCGAGAGGCTGACGCTCACTCCCCCCGAGCCCAGCTGAGCTAAGGCCCCGTTTCCTGACGACGGCATGCCCTGGAACATACATACAGACACGTTTACCTTTTGGCCTGCCTCTCCTATCTGGAAAACTTCACATTCCATATGAATATATGTGTGTGTATATATAGCGAAGGCATGGCTGCCTTTAACACGAGGAAAAATTTTTTGGATGTATTAAGTTTTGATGTTTACGATCCTTCATTGAAGTACCTCCTCACCTGTAATATACACATCCTTACTTCCTCTACTAATGTTGATCTTCTTCCATTCCTTCTTTCGTATTACTGCCTCTCCCTCTACCCTCATTTTACCCCAACTCTGTCCTCCTCCAGCTCCTTCTCCCTCCCCGTGTGTGGACGTGATGTCCCGAGAGAATCTGGTATAACTGACACCAGAAAAACTTGGCGTCCACTCGGGGAAGTGCGATCATTTGTTATCTGTTTGTCATGTTATTTTTTCTGGGATCTCCCATCTGGCCCTGACTGTTAACAGCCTTCACGTTACCTCATATCAAGTTAACGCTGTACCACCTCCCCTGCCACCAGCTTCACCACATGTTATCATACTCAGAATTAGTACCCACATACCTACCTGCAGTACTGCCACACCACCAGTCAGCCACCGTTTTAACCATATCATCACTGCAATTCGTATATTAACATTACCATTACAGCCATCATCACCACTCAACTCAGTGAACTATGAGCATGCGTAACAATTTGTAGGTTACATGCCAAACTGCTGTTAGAGCCACCGTAACAACCTGTCCCATCACTCTACTCCCCTCGCCCGTCATTGATGTTATCAGCAGATATACCTCAAGCGGCAGCACATAAGAAACAAACACCACCTTTGGAAAACCCAGCAAGCAGCACCAGTCCCCAGCCGAGCCTGCCACACCGTGATAATGGAGTAACCCAGCTATGAATTTAAAGGCCGCATGTCTTAAGCCCTTCCTATCCTGAAGTGTCAGTCAGCTGTCGCTTGGTTGACAACCTCTGGGGCAGGTGGCCAATGGTCGTATCCCTCGGTCTTCCTAGTTTTGACCATATCCTGTTTCCTCACTGTGGCCTTGTGTAACTCTGTAGTGAGTTATCGTGGACGCTTGCACCCGCCCTGCTCCATCCCTCTGCTCTGGACTGTACACTCTTCTTGTTTGAAAGGTATCTCTTCGTTCTTTCCTGATTATCTGAACTTACGCTCGACAGTCAAAGATATGGTGTTCAACAGTCTCTTTCTCTGATGAGAGTTTGGCTCATGTTTTCGGAGAGCCACATATCTGTACCTGGTTTCAAAGACAAGTTTGTTGCATCTGGTCCCAAAGTAGTTAGGGTCATTAGTGAGGATTAGAGTAAGAGATAACTAATCTCTCTGTGGTTTCAGCAAGGTCAAGAGTTGTATGGTGAACTATTAAGGTTGTAAGACATGTGCCCAGTTCATAATCATAACACAAACATAAGTACCGTTCTCCCACATCTCAGTTCTGACCAGGTGGTGGCATGAGCTCTGTAAAAGGACAACAGAGTTGTCCTGGTTTGAAGACTTGCATACACCTGAGGAATTAGTGCTCGCCATACATTTGACTTAACCCATATACATAACTAATAATAATGGGAGTAATTATTATTATCAGTATTGTTATTATTTATTATTATCATTATTATTATCATTATTATTATTAATATTATTATTACTATCAATTATATAGCTGTAGAGGTATGATGACCTTAATCATATTCCCTTGTAAATAATACACCTCTTAAATATCACCAAGTTGTAAAGTGTTCATGAATATTACCCCCCTGGCGACCTTTTGTCCCTCCAACAACGTATAGTGAAACTTGACGCCCCATCACCCTGCACCCTGCACCACATACGTGTGTCATAATTGCAGCTGACAGCACACAAATGTGACGTCTTGGTTGCCTGAATACATAATTGATTGCGGTGTTACCACATACGTGAGAGCAGCTTATATTGATAATACAATCACATTTGTAATCAAGTTATCTTCATCATACTTAAATATATTTTTACATGACCGCAGGACACTGAGGGGCTCTTGCCGGAGTAACATGACCGTTACCATCCCGGTATGATAACCAGCCACTGCTGCGAGAGGATGATATGATTTAAAGTATATTACTGAAACAAAGCTAACATTGAAAAGTCTGTGGAAGCGAGCGGGGTGTCAGCCAGACCCGCAGACGAGGACTCGACTATGGTGCCGTGAAGTTAACACATCGTACGAGGTGTTGGGAGCAACGAGTGAGAGGCTGCCGAGTCCTCCCAATAATCCTCGTATTTATGGAGTCCTTCCTTACACTGCCGTTGTCTGTTTATCATGGGAACAATAGTACTCCCAAGTGACACGAGCAATGTATCAACATGCTTGTCTTTCCCTGCTTGTAATTATTGTCATGTGTTTATGAAACCTTCCACATGTACATGTATATGTTTTTTATAGCAGCCGATGTGGCACGGACAGAATCATGCCCAAGTCATGGCCGCCTCGGATGAAAGGCAGGATAAGTGACGTAAAAGAAAATGCAGGAAGAATTGATACGAGCTCCTCATGTGCTTGTAGAGCCGTCTCCTACAATGAAACGACAATAAAAGGATGTGATTTCCACATCTTCCCTGTATGAGGAAAGAAGGAGGTATCACATCGGCGCTTAGATTCTACGCAGACTCCACTGATAGTGCAAGTGAGACCATAGTACTAATACAGCCGACTTTCCAGTGAGAGCGTAAGTCATCTTCGCGTCACACAACTCTCATGTCAGGTGATGTTCTCAATCCTAACAGCCCATTATGGTGGTAAGACACTTGACCACAGTACTACAGATTCAGGTCAAAGGCCAGGTTATCCTACCCAAAGGTCGTGCCGTTGTGCTCAGGAAGTTAATGTTATATATTTCAGGCCAGATGGATAACATCATACGGTCGTTACTCCACGGACTGGCTAATAGCATCGTGTAAACATCTGTGAAACAGTGACTGTCGCCATCGTACGGGAGAAAACATGGAAGCGAAGTGTCGGCTGTCTCGTTAAAGTGACTGGGGAGTGTGTCGTGCGACTGTCCTGTTTCACCAGTACCCTGATGGGCCACTTTCTCACACCGACCCCTCACTAACGCAATTTATAAACCACCAACCATTAATTACATCTTTCTTAGAGTGAAACACCAGAAGATAATGGCTGTTGCCTTGACAGTGTATCCGGTCACTGTTGGGAAATTACCAGTCATGAACAAGATGAGATGACGCCATTCTTTCTCTACACGATAATTATGTCCCATCAGAGTTACCTATGAGGGGCTGACCCGGGTGTTCTCAGGGTGTTGCCGAGGAAGGCGGGCGGGAGCGGCGAGATTCACTACTGACATGGTATCATTTACAAATCCTGTCAATAAATACCGTTGTCTTACCCACCTCTTCCGATGTTGAAGTCATTATAGTAACCAGTCTTGTGTCGTCACACGTACGTAGTTACATTGTAATTTTATTATCGTATTCGTTATTATTATTTCTAATGTCTGGTTGTCTGTACGTATAGCGAGTCAAGGGATGGGGCACCAGTTCTTTTGGAAGTCACGCTACTTGAAATACAGTAGAAGCATTTCGTAGGATTACTCATAAACGACCGTTAGTTAAGTGTGATCCTCGTGTTCGAATACTAACAATAATGATAATAATAATAACGGGAAGGTTCATGAGAATGCAAGCTCGTGAGGGAGGGATGCTGAAGCACAGTTTTGACGACCTTTTCACACAGGCTCACCGGGTAAAAGACAACAATAATATGATAAAAAAATAATTTTAAAATCTACATAATTCTTATTAACATACATGCTAACGTGGCCTGGTGTAACACAGAGTAATATCGGCATCAGGCCTTTCTGAAAAACAAGTAGATATGCATTGTCCCTTAATTGGAAGTACACAAAATATTCGTGATGTTTTATACGGAAAAAAGTGTCTGAAAAAAAGTGGGCCGAGTACTGCAACCTTTATTATACATAACATGTCGAGCAGTAATACAGATCTGACGAGCCTACGTAAGGAAAACTCGCGTGTGGATTGGTGCATATAAAAGGACGATTAGTATTCACAAGGAGCACTGTACCAATCCATGGTTGATAACTGTGGGACTCATCTTTGAGCCGTCCCAGCACTGTTAACATTACGACACCAGGCTTTGTGACAATGACGATTGCAACAGTTTCCAGCGTGGCCACATTTTTAGCTGATTTAGGTTTCCAAGTCAAAACAATGCATCATAATGAAGATATTAAAGCAATCTTTTATTGGCTCATACTGTTAGAAGATAATATAACTGTGTGGTCACCAGCATCATTGTGGTCACCTTGGCATCAGAGGGATCAGCAGCCGACATGGACGTAGCCCGACAACCCTCCACTACGGCGTCAGATCTCGCGTGTTGAAGGGAAAACAGAGGATGAAAATTACGTTATCTGGCGGGGTCGTTTCCTGGCTCCACTACCCCTTTATTATGAACCATATCATCCTGTAATTCTGCTACGCCAACAGCTAAAATTTATCAGTGGTTAAGTGTGTGGTATCAGTTGTTTACACACACGCGCGCGCGAGCGTGCTGTAGTGATTAGCGTTACTGACCATGATCAGCAAGGGGCCCACGTGGGTTCGAATCGTGGGTGCGACAGTCTGCCCTCAACCAATCCCAGCTGTCCTTCTTTATCTCGAGGTTGGTCGATAGATGAGCACCTGACTTAGGCAAGGTGTGTGCGTTTAAACTCGTTAAAGACATGGTACCTGTATACGACATGAAGAGACGAGCCAACACGTATGTGATCTCCCCTTAATTCACACACACACACACACACACACACACACACACTCACACACTCACACACACACACACACACACACACACACACTTTTCACTGGCAGAGGAAGGCATACAATTCGATTATGATAATGATAATTGTAATAATTAGTAATGATAATAAAAAGTGAAAGAAAATGGTTCACGAAAATTTGGATCATACAATAAGGAATTAGCTAGAGGTGGAGGACGAATTACAGCAAGAGTTAGAGATACTCTTGTCACAAGGTGACGAGGCAGCTCGTAAATGTACTTGTCATGGCCACCTCTGAATTATTTCCGAAGACCTTCCCTGAACATTGTGGTTCCTATATATTATTAAAGACAGTTCAGGAAGTTACCAAATGCACTGTCAACCTTCTTGCTGTGTTGTGGCTCAACATACAGACGGACAGGAAAGAGCTTAAGGGATTTCAAAAGCTTCAGCACGATGGTACGACCCATAGGTATGATGGCCTTGCTCTCGATTTGATGCACGGTTCGAACCGTCGTACTCCTAGGCCGTAACGTGAGGTTCTAGGCGTTAAAAGACCATATAGTTATCATAGCTACCAACTGACGACTGCCGGATGATGTTCACCTTGAAAGAGGAGAATCTTAATGGCCTCCTACCGTAATACAGAAGTCCCTTGAAATGTTATAACAACTTCATCTTACACGTGCACGCTAAGTGTGTGTGATGCGGTCTGCCTACAGATCTTATTACAGTATTCTCCTAATTTTTCAGCTATATCATAAGAATACAATCTTTATCATTGTCTTTTTCCTCCGTATTCGCAAAGTGCGTGAAATTTGATCAAATCTTGGTGGAAAGACCAAACCTTAAGATAATACAAACAATCATTTTACTGTACTGGGTCATACTGATATGTTTAATACATGTGGATTAAAAAACGTTTACCACCCCCACCTCACACACACACACACACTGGGTGTACTATATACACAGGCATGGGTAAAAGCCTGGTATATATGTAAGGTTAATAAGGCAACACGAGTGTAAAACTCCCTCCCCGTAACAGAAAAATGGTAAATTATATTAATCACACACTCGCTTTAATATCACACAGTAACGAATTCATGTGGGTGTGGCTTGGCATGGCCTGGTAGATGTGTGGGCAGGTGTAAGGTGTAAGCTTGGGAGATGCCAAGCAGGCTTGAGGGTCAGCCTCATGGTGGTGGTTCACATCCATTGTCATTCCGAGGAGCTCACCGGCTGTCCGGGAGCCCTCACCCGCCACACCACCACCTTCTGCCTCGAGGTGCCACATTGTATAACTCTCCCCTTACACTCTCATCATTGGTGAGAGAATCTATTCTGGTGATAGACTGGTACATGCGGTCTTCATATTGCGAGCCTTTCCCTCTGAATTTCGACGATGACAACAGGCGTCATGCAGACTCATCATGACGTCGGCCGTGATGCACCGTCGCGTGACGGTAGATGTGCATGCTTAGCGACTGGCATGACGAAGGTGAACCCACCGCACTTTACCAGATGCATATAACACTTTGTCAAGCCAAGATTATCCCATGCTCTCTACACGCCGCTGCCTCAGTGCCACACAAACATAAACACACGATGGTCACAGACCAGCCATGAACCTGCGCTTGTTCTGTAATAAACCACATCACTAGAAACTTAAGAATTCTACGTGCGTTCTGAAACAGCCACCCGAGCAGAACCCCGCCACTCTGGTACTAATAATGAGGAGGGGAATGTGTGAAGACGTCTGAAGTCCTGAGTGTCAGTAATGACATATTGGGTGAAAGTCGTCTTAGCCCCTTGAGCACGGCGATACAACCTTTGGCTATAATGGCGTGTGACCTTTGACCTGAACTTCACACCCAAGGTCAGACATTCACACCCAAGGGCCGTAACGCCGTGTACAAGATGCCGTGCCAATGTCCTGCTCAGCCATCTGGTCATGTTTGGACGATTGTGCCTCAGTCTTGCCGAGTGCTCCACCTCGTGCACAGTTGTTACCGAGATATAATTCATTCATATTAAATTCACATTGTAATGTACAGGCTGCACGTTCCCAGGAGCGGAAGCTGGCCTCCGTAACTCAGCCTGTCATCACCAGCCAGTGTAGCCAAACATGTGATGGTTTCTCTTCCTAATTCAACATTAGCGGGACCACAGGGAGAGACAGGAGATGAGGTAAACGGCCAGTTTTTGTGCCTCAGCCGTCGCCCACTTCCCATTAAACCATCATAAGTCAATTAAGTCGCCACGCCCCGTCCCACCTGTAGCGGCTACCTGTGTGGTGGGCCCGGGCGGCACCCCCTCCCCCTCCCCGACCTCTACTCCTGCATCTCCATCGCGGCCACACTTGCCCACTGTAACACACAGTAGTTGCGCATCACCAGGTGATAACCAGTGTACGAGGGTGAATCATTTTACCGAGTGTCAAGTGTCAGATTCTCTCATCTGCTTTCAGACCCGTTATGTATGTGTCCACAACGTTCTTCTTCGTACGTTGTCAGTTATTTAACTTGCAGGTAACAGTTGTACGTAAATGTGGTAAATTATGTATTTTGGAATAACATGGATAGTCCTATTACCGACTCGGCCCGTGCTACCAATCCCTTCAGGCTCCGTTAACGATGGATTCAGTATCATCAGCTCTTGGTGGTATGGACGAAGCATACACTTGTTGCTTCTAACAGCTGGTATGCCTGTCTGTCTCACTGATACCTACTGTGAAGCAGACATATAACTCCACAAACCTGGTCGTTATCGTATCTCTCGTTTACTGTTCTTAACTCCTTGAGGACGACGGTATGACCTTGGGTATGATGATCAGGCTAGGCTGTCAAATCGTCGTGTTCAAGGAGTTAAGAACAACAGTAAACCATCAGCTGCTTGGCTGCATCTACCTCCCGGCTCGGACTGACTCACTCCCGTCTATCATGGCTGTCACGCTTATCTTGACAAATATCCTGCAGCAGGAGTAACATTTTACCGTCTACCATCACTATAACTCCAGAAAACAATACAACCATCAACCTGTCCATAACACATGAGGTTAGCATATGATGACCACATTACCTGAAGTAGGAACAGCATCACCTCCTGACTACAACCCCTGAACTGGAAGTGACACTGTAGCACCTCCCTACAATAACAGCACTACCACCTGTCCACAACACATGAAGCAGAAGTAGAGGAAGCAGCAGTACTACTAGCAGTTCCCCGCGTGAAGGGCAGTAGTAACCACACCTGTCGCCAGGACCCGAGGCACCAGGTATGACCAAGAGGCCAGGGAGAGTGCGGCACGTGCAGTAATGCGAGGTAATACGCCGAGCGCATATCCTTCTCCACCAGCCGCCTGCCCGCCCGCTGGCCTCGTTATAACGAACGATAGATCTGGAGCAGCGCCGCGTTGCCGGAGGAGAAATCTGCAGCCAGTTCTTCCCTAGCGTGAGAAATGTCGTACCGCAGAGCTCGCAGTCCCCGTGTCACGTTCCCACCGCGGATAAGGGCGGCACCGCGCACTGGTCCGCACAAACCAGGTTGCTGTATTGGCAACATAAGGAAGGTTGGTTAACCAACCATTTGAACACGACGATGTGATCCTTGAAAATAAGGCTTGGCCTCTGACTTGGCCATAAAGGGCCAGATCAAACGCCAGGCCATCCATAACCAAGGATCGTACGGTCGTGCTCACGGGGTTAGAGTAAACATGAATGTTATCAGTACATGCAGGGTTTGCTTCAGTATGTTCTGAGGAGAAACAACAGCACGTTGAGGTAGTCATGAATGACAGAAACCACAAAGCAAAAAAGCAGAGACGGGAGAACCCGACTGTTTTCTCCTCACGACCACCACCGCCTCTCTCTCTCCCTCTCCCTCTCTCTCTCTCTCTCTCTCTCTCTCTCTCTCTCTCTCTCTCTCTCTCTCTCTCTCTC
>JAUTXX010491885.1:0-12418 GCA_032273605.1 Panulirus laevicauda | reverse complement strand
CGAATCAGCTGCTAGTGCTGTTTCATCGGCGAACAACAGACTCACTTCCCAAGCCCTCTCATCCACAACAGACTGCATACTTGTGCCTCTTTCCAAAACTCTTGCATTCACCTCCCTAATCAGCCCATCCATAAACAAATCAAACAACCATGGAGACATCACACACCCCTGCCGCAAACCAACATTCACTGGGAACCAATCACTTTCCTCTCTTCTGACTCATACAAAAGCCTTATATCCTTGGTAAAATCATTTCACTGCTTCTAGCAACTTAACTCCCACACTATATACTCTTAATACCTTTCACAAAGCATCAGTATCAACTCTATCATATGCCTTCTCCATCTATTTTTCTAAGTATTTCTCACATACATCCTTCAAAGCAAACACCTGATCCACACATTCTATACCACTTCTGAAACCAAATTGCTCTTCCCCAGTCTCATGCTCTGAAGTTGCCTTTACTCTCTCAATCAAGACCCTCCTATATAGTTTCATAGGAATGCTCCACAAACTTGTACCTCTGTATTTTGAACATTCACTTTTACCCCCTTTGCCTTTGTACACTGGCACTATTCATGCATTCCTCCAATCCTCCGGCACTTCACCAGGAACCATACATACATTGAATATCCCTTCCAACCAATCACTAACACAGTCACCCCCTATTTTGATAAATTCCACTGCAAAAACCATCCAAACCCACCGCCTTGCCGGCTTTCATCTTCCGCAAAGCTTTCACTTACTCTTCTCTATTTCCAAACCATTCTCCCAGACCCTCTCACTTCACACACCACCTCGAACAAAACACCCTATATCTGCCACACTATCATCAAACACATTCAACAAACCCTCAAAATACTCACTCCATCAATACCGCTACTTTTTATTACCTCACCATTAGCCCCCTTCACTGATGTTCCCATTGGTTCTCTTGTCTTATGCACTTTAACTCCTTCCAAAACATCTTTTTATTATCCCTAAAATTTCATGATATTCTCTCATCCCAACTCTCATTTCCCCTCTTTTTCACCTCTTGCACCTCAATAGTAAAGGATAAGAGTGGTTTAAGAATGTCTTGAGAGTAAAGTCAGGGGTTGGTGAGAGGACAAGAGCAAAGGAAGGAGGAGCACTACTCCTGAGGGAGGAGTTGTGGGAGTATGTGATAGAGTGTAAGAAAGTAAACTCTGGATTAATATGGGTAAAACTGAAAGTGGATGGAGAGGGGTGATTATTGGTACCTGTGCACCTGGTCATGAAAAGAAAGATCATGTGAAGCAAGTGTTTTGGGAGCAGCTGAGTGAGTGTGTTAGCAGATTTGATACATGAGACTGGGTTATAGTGATGGGTGATTTGAATGCAAAGGTGAGTAATGTGGCAGTTGAGGGTATAATTAGTGTACATGGGGTGTGCAGTGTTGTAAATGGAAATGGTGAAGAATTTGTAGATTTATATGCTGAAAAAGGACTGGTGATTGGGAATACCTGGTTTGAAAAGAGAGACAAGTATACGTATGTAAGTAGTAGAAATGGCCAAAGAGCATTAATGGATTATGTGGTAAGGCGCGTGAAAGAGAGACTTTTGGGTGTTAATGTGTTGAGAGGGGCAACTGGAGGGATGTCTGATCATTATTTGAAGAATGTATGTTAATGAAGAAAAAGAATTCTTGAAAATCTTATTTGATCATGATGATGCAAAGTGCTTCTGGAAAACGGTAACAATTTTAAAGCAGTTACAAAACGTTGGTGAAACCCTTCTTCATACAACCGTCTCCGTCTCCTTTTGGTGTTTTATTCATCATTAGCAGGTGTGCTAGGATGCATGCCACATTATTTCTACAGTTGTTATTAGATTTAGGTATTAGATGTCAGAATATTTGCAGCCTTTCCATGGCTTAGAGGAAAGTTAGTGGTCACGGTTTGCATGGCAGTCCATTGGCCTAGTTGGGTCATTAATAATCTTATTAAGGAGTTATACCTAAACCATGGCTTTTGGGACCCCATGGCAATCTTCAGTGATCATCACCACTGTCAAACGAGTATTTCTTTCTTTACCCCTAACAGCTGGTAGCAAAAGCGTGGCTGCAGGTAGGTGGAGGCTTGGAGAGGAGTCATGTTAGCCACTATCTGGGTCGCAACACCAGCAGTGATGGTCGCCGAGTGGGTTCTGGTGACGAGTGTTAATGGCAGTGTGTGGAGTCAGCACTCCCTCCAACCCATGTGTTGGGACAGAGAAACCTCGGTGGGGAGCTTGACATCGGGGAGGTAAAGGGTTGGGAGAAGGGGCGAGAAGCTGGCTGCCTATGGTGTTTGTTTACTCCATGGGCAGCTGTCAGTATGGACGGGATGAAGGTGGTGTATAGGGGGAGAAGTAGGGGAACACAGATGAAGGAAGGATGGTAAGACAGAAGGCGAGGGAGATGAGAAGAGGATAGTCAGTGACAGGAGCATAGGACGAGGTATGTGGTGGGAAATGGGAATAAAGAATAGTAGTTGGCGTTTTGTAGGCTGGTCACAAGGCTTGATAAGGTATAGCCATGTCTTCAGGCAGGTAGGCTGTGGAACAGGATTGAGGTGCAGGTGGAGCCAGAATGACGGGTAAGAAATGGCAATATTGTCTGCCTGGTATCCCTGTAATGTGGGATACGGACAAGGTAGGGAACAGTTCGCGGTCAGGCATGATTGATGCACGAAGGACTCGAAAAATGGACCAGACGGCAGGAAAGTGTGGGTAAAGTTCGGGCAATCATGAAGGTCATTGCACGAGGGAAGTAGCAGGATATAGCACAAACGAGAGAAAGTCAGTCGCCGGTGGAACTGCGACTTATTGTGAAGGAAGGGTCGGGTGTAACGGGACGTAACAGGGGACGAGACATTAAGTTTGTGTGTGTGTGTGTGTGTGTGTGTGTGTGTGTGTGTGTGTGTGTGTGTGTGTGTACCACTTAAGCTGATCTTAGTGCAGCCTCTCTCATGCATCGAGATTACTGATTAAGGATATTCTTTTAGCATTGTTTGGTTAATTTTAAATAAAACTTCAGACTTTCAGAATGATTGGACGTGCCATAGTGTTTAAGTTCTTTGATAGTTTGTTTTAAGTTTGTAACTGAAGTCAACAGTAAGAGTCAAAGTGTTAAACTTACGAGACTTGGCATTGTCCATAGCAGGTACCCTATAAGATGAAATAAGCTCTAAAATGCAATATTTGCGGTGTTTACCTGAGGTAATACAGGTAAAAAGTAACAATTTAAATATCAAAAATGTATCGGGTGTGGAAAAGTAAAAAAGTAAATTAGTGGATTAAGTAACCAAGGAAACTAAATCAATTGACTTGATGAACACATATCTAACACTGTCTCTTGGGCAGTTTGCCAGAATGCTAATGGACTTGAACGCTGTCACCGCCAGGTGGCAGTTGCCTAACCTGGGGGAGAGGAGATGTCAGTCATGCATGATAATCCCGGCGAGTCATACCTTGCACTGTTGCTGAAGGATGTGGTTAGTGTGGCTCATTTCCCGTCTGGATAATGAGCCAATATGATGTCAACAAGAGACACCGATAATTCCTACAGGGCAACATTAGGGGCCGAGTAGGAGACTACGGCAGCAGCGGGGTCGAGAGACACTCTTGTGTGTGGACGGAAACAGTTGACCTGTATCAAGGACGTACGTTGGGCGGCCGCGCTGTATATGAGCAGTTCCTATGTACAGGTCAACTTTAGGGAACTTGGTCCGTCGCTGAGAATGAACTGCTACACAACCGGACTCCTGTGCAGTTTGTTGTTTATACAGCTAAGATCATATTCTAAGGACATGTAAACCGTTGATACTTTCTTCAGTAAACTTTTAACGCATGAGACCAAGCCGAGCCGCTTCCCCCTGCGAATTAGTTCTTTTGAGCAGGTGTGCTAGGATGCATACTACATTAGTCCTACTGTTGTTGTTAAGTTTAGATAGTAAATGTAAGATTATGAAAGGCCTTTCCGTAACCTGCAGAAGAGTGAGTGGTCACTGTATGCTTGATATTCCATTCACCTAGTTGGGGTTTTATTCAAACCATGGCTTATGGATCCCTTTGATAATTTTCATTGATCATCACCACTGTCAGCTAACTGCTAGTTGGGTTGTGTTCATTTTCTTTTTTAACACCTAACAATTGGTAGCAAGAGCGTGGCTGCCACGTAGACTACATATGATCTGTAGGCTTCGGAAAGGTAGAGGTCTGGTTGGGAATTATATGAATCATTCTGGATGGCAACACCAGCAGTGATGGTGTTGATCATCTTGCCGGTTTTGGTGGCGAGTGTTAGTGGCAGCGTGTGGAAGTCAGTACTCCCTACCACCACTGTGTTGGGGCGAAGAGGCCTCGGTGGGGAGCTTGACACTGGGACGGTACAGGGTCGGGAGAAAAGGAAAGAAGCTGGCTGCCTGCGGTGTTTGTCTTAATGAAACAGTGGCTAAGGTAAAGTTCGCCAGGGGCAGCTGTCAGTATGGACGGGGTGATGGTGGTGTATTTGAGGATCACAAAGGACACGAGATGGATGATGGTAAGGCAGAAGACGTGTAGATGAGTGGCAGGAGAGAAGGACAGGGTATTCGACGTGGGATGGGAATGACTTTGGCGGTTGGCGTTGCAACATTTCGGATGGTAAATGGCTGGAGGAACGGTCATTATGTCTAGATCTCTCGAAAAACGAGCTAAACATCTGTAGATGTGTCGTAGGGCCTTATAGCGTATAGCCTCGACTTAGCTTTGTAGGCTGTGGAACAGGATTGAGGTGCCACTGACGCCAGGATGATGGGTGAGGAATGGTATAATCATCTGCCTGGTATCTATTTAACATGGGGTAGGGACAGAAGAGTGCGCACCTTGTGTTCAGGCATAATTGCTGTACTTAGGACCCTCGAAAAATGGACCAGACAGCAAGGAAGAATGAGCAAAGCTCAGGCAGTCATGAGGTTTACTGCATGGAGGAAGTATTATATAATATAGCTCAGAGGACAGAAAAGCAGTCACAGGTGGAATTGATGAGACTTACTTTGAAGAAGGCGTCGGGTGTAACAGGACGGAACAGGCTGGGAGATGGGAAGCATGTGTGTGTGTGTGTGTGTGTGTGTGTGTGTGTGTGTGTATGTGTGTGTGTGTGTGTGTGGCGTGTAAACACTAAGCTGACCTCAGTGTGGCATTTGTTTCCAGGGTTACGAATCATCACAGCACATGGTCATCCCACGCCTCACTCACGCAGTGAGAGATTACCGAATAAGGATATTCTTTTAAGATGTTTTAGTTCGTAATTAATAAAACTTCAGATTGCAGGAATGATAAAAGTGTCATAGTGTTTACGTTCTTACTGCTAACTGAAGTAGGCAGTAAGGGTCAAAGCGTTGAACTTAAAGAGAACTGGTATCGTGCATAGCAGGTCCCCTAGAAGATGAAAGAAGCTTTAAAATGCAATATTCATTGTGTTCACGTGAGAGAATACAAGTTGAAAGCACCAGTTAAAGTGATAACGAAAATGTATCGAGTGTGGAAAAGTGAAAACAGTGGAGTAATCAACCAAGAAAACTGAACTGAAATTGCCTTGGCCAAACATCATATGGCATCTTAGAACTCTTTAAGACAGAGACGACGACTGTGTCTGGGAAGTTTGCTAGGAGTGTCGCAGACAAGAACGCTTACACCGCCACGTCCAATTCGCTTAACCTGGGGAGCGGGGAGGACAAACGGTTATGATAATCCCGGTGAGTCGTACCTTGCACTGTCGCTGAAAGATGTGTTTAGTGTGACTCATTCCCTGTATAGATAACGCCTTACTTAGAGGCCTTCCTTACTTCTAGATTTGGAAAATATTTTCCAATGGAGTAGATATAATCTATTCAAATTCAGTACTTGCAAATTCCAAAATTCATTTCTTTCTCCAAAGTCCCTCTGCTATGCCGCCTCTGAAACTTATCACTTATCTAATCGCAAATTTTCTTCGAAATCCTTCCATCAAAATAGTTATGTCTACCTGGAAAAATGGGGACATGTTCATCCTTGAATGTAATTCTCAGAATGGCAACACGGGCTGTACACGGGTATTATATCCCATTATAGAATACTGTCTCACACATTGGGAGCTCTAGGCTCTCTTCCTCTCTGGAGTTAAGTGTTGGTATACCGTCTTCTTTCACCAGATGATACAACACCTGACACAACATTACCTCCAACAATGTGTGAGCATGAGAAACTGCAGCGTCAGCCAATTTGATGTGTTTCTACATCTTTAACTAGACTGCAGAACTCTTTATATCCCTACACCATTTTCCGATTCACTCAGTCTGCCTTCTTTAAAGAGGTTGGTCTACGTCATTTGAAGAACACTTGACAAATCTTATTGATTTTATCATGCTTTACCTTAATGTCATCACCTATGCCCAGATAAGTGGGTTTTTATAAAGAGGAAAATGTGTATGAGAGAAATAATGAACCAATCTTCTAAGCAGAAGATATCTTGGTTTATAGACAACATATTATACCATCGTTTCTAATCAGCATAACATATCTTCATCACTTTGGAATCATGCAGTACTTACATTTTTAGGTCAATAATGAATCTTCTTGGAAGCATGATTAACTCCGCCTTCTAGAAAATATAAGGTATCGTATACCCATATAAAGTACTTTATATCATGGGCTGCATAATGTACCTTTACGAGATGGGAAAAATATTTCATTCTGAGCCACACCAATGCAAAGCTTACATTTATGATATGCACGAACGTTGATCACACACGCACGTACACGTGTGTAGATTCCATAAGTGAAGTCACCGAGAAGAGTTTCGGCGGTACTTTACAAAGAAGGAGTGCAAATGATTGGGAGATGTATAAGAGAAAGCAGTAGTGGGTCAGGAGGAAGGTGCAGGGGGTTGAAAAAGAGGACAAAAGATCGTTGGGGTGAGAGTGTATCATCAAACCTTAGGGAAAATATATAGATGTTTTGGAATGAGGTAGATAATGTGCGAAAGACGAGAACAAATGGGGACATCGGGGAAGGGAGCAAAAAGTTAAATGATAACACGTAGTGATGGAATGAGGAAGATGTGGAGTGAGTGTTTTTAAGGACTTTTAAATGTGTTAAATGGTTCGTCCTTATTATTCCCCACTCACGTCCAAATAGGATATATTGACTCGGGTACATGCATCAGTCTTCACTCGCCAGTTTTACAGTACCTATGCGAGTTCGGAGCGGCAAAGGGTAGGTAATTTTCCAGTATGCTTTTACTGAGAAGCAAAAGTTACATTAAACACGGAAAACATACTTCGGATGGTAGAAAGCCGTAACTATATATTCTATAGGTATTCATGAGTTTGTTCATGCTTTTTCTAGCTAGTTTCAAGCTGGTTGATGTGACTGAATGAAATGCATTAATATATCAAGATGTATTTATTCAGACTCATAACATATCTAAGTTCTCTAAATGCCAGATTGATTAGATATCATGGGATTCATTGTCAGTCCAGACGTGGTCTTTCAAGTGATTGTCTGAACGCTGTCATTTTTATGTTCCAGTGGCAGGACAAGACGGTCACCGTACAACACTGGCCGCCCAGGCAGTGAGTACTGTAAACAGTGCATCCTCGCCCACTCTCTGGCAGTGTAAGTATCTCAAATATTCATTAGATAGAAGTCCGAAGAAAACAGCTGTTCAAAGAAGTACAATGACCCTCACACACACACACACATACACACACACGCACACAACTGGCTTAAGCTACCTATCTGATAATGATAAAAACACAAAGGAGCTCAGACAGCAACAGGCAACTGAGTCCTTTTGAGACTTTGTCATGGTGGAAGGTATCAGAAACTCACTGATTAGTGTAGTAGAAGTTAAAGGATAAACAGATAATTTATAGAGAATAACCTGCAAACTGTCACTGTGACTAAGGAGGCGAACGTAATGTAACTCGTGGACTTCAAGCGAAATAATTATCAAGTTATTCTTGAACGTATGTATAGTATTGCTTTCAACCTCTCTAATTCGAATTTGTCATCCATTACTGCGAGTGAATTAGACGAATCAAGCCTTAAATAGCTTATATCAAGATTATCAACCTTTTGGTGATTTTGAATACTTGTATTAGATCGTCTCTTAGTCTTCTATTTTCTAAGTTGAATAGATTCAAATCCCTTGGTTGGTTTTCATTGGATTCATATATCAACCCGGAAATCATCTTGGTATCTCGTTGCTGCACTGTTCATACCGTTTAGGTCTTCTTTAAGTAGGATGAACACTGAACAAAATTTTCAAGACAGGGACGAGCCAATGAATCGTGAAGAGCAAGGATGATTTCTCTAGACTTGAAGGTGAAGGCTTTGTCTATGGATCCAAAAATTTATTTGCTTTTTTCTCTACTTCTGTGCAGTGCTTAGTTGGTTTTAGGTCTTCAGAAATTATTACGCCCAACTTTTTTTTAATTGCGTTTTGCAGCTCAACCGATTTCATACTGCAGCTTGCCTTTTCGTTTTTGCTACCGTTATTGGCACTGATCAAATCAAAATTCCTTTACAACCTATGGGCCCAACCCATCAGGTTGTATATGTCATTTTCAAGCTGGAAACGTTCAAGTTCATTCATAGATTTATTTCACAGCATATTATCATCTGCAAATCTTGATATCTTAAAATGCTGCCAATCATGAATATCATGTGTGAGAAAGAAAATCGGTCCCAAGTGGCACACCACGTCTGTCTGACCATTCCTAGGCTTGAGCATTAAGCACAACTCTTTGTTTACAGCCAGTCAACCAGTTTCCCGTTCACCTGAGTACAGCCCCATCAGTATCGTGAGAATTAATACTTGATACTAACCTTTGATGCGAAACCTTATCGAATGCTTTTTGAAAATCCGGATAGATAACATCATCTGTTTTACTTTCATCATACATGTTGATTATACCGTAGAAGAAATCGTGCAGATTTGTCAAACATGAGTGTTTTCATTGAAAAGCACGCTGAAAAACATTCATTAAGTGGTGGTTTAAGATTACGTTACAAATGATGCTTTCTATAAGTTTTTATCTTTTCTTAACCGCAGACGATAACCTAGTTGGACTTCAGTTTCCGGGCAGTGACTTATTGCCTATTTTTTTAATATTTTGTTACAATGGCAAACTTCTATTCATCTGTAATTTTGGCATCAGCAAAGTACATACTGAAAAAGGTAGTCCAGGTCTTAATTATCTCATATTTTACCTTTTCATTGTCCTCGGATAAAATTCATCAGGGTCTGCCTTTATATATATTTTCATTTCTTTTAATGCTGATAGTATGTCTTCAGCTTTATGTCAGTTGGTGCAAAATGTCTCCTTCTTGTATCAATGAAATTGGAATCAGGACATGAGTTGTGTCTCCACTTACACACAGTCACTGAATACTTTTTTTCATGGCTTCTTTGTCTTGAACCAAGTCATCTTTTTCAGTAATCAATGGACCAATTGAATGGGTATGACTCACTTGCTTGTAAGAACTGTAAAACCAGTTAGGGTTTCGTTTGCTGTTTTATACAGTGTACGCATCGTATTGACGTTTTCTTTGTTGTATAACACTCCTAGTTTCTATAGGCAAATTCACATAACTTAGCCTATCATACGGGTCATTGATTTCTTCAAATTTCTTATGAGCTACTTTCTCATACACTAAACACTTATTCGCTTCATAGATCCGCAACCTTAGCTTCGCTTTAGAAATAGACTGTCTACAACGCATGACCAAATATGTTCCCTCCACAGCTTTGAAAGTTTTACTGAAACTTTCCCAAACAACTTTCATGTCTTTTTCATTGACCATATCAACCCAGATTTGTCTGTCAGGAGCGATGCGAAAATAATTAGCATTTGCAGTTTTAAATTTGGGTATTCTTTTTTTCGACTGTCATGCACACCAACATTAAATGTAGTGTTGAAAGTGACCCAAAAGTGATTTGCCGGTGATTACTTGTACCAACCTTTTCTCCAACTTCAATATCGTAACAAAATCCTTATTTGTAATCATAATCAAATCAACCTAATATATTCTTTAAATGAGTAGGTTTCTCGACTAATTGGACTCCTTCCACTTATATACCGGTGTACTCAGATCCAAAATGAAGAAACCTTTCTCATTATAGATTTCTGCAAACTGCTCATAAAATCTTTCATGACAGAGTCCGACAGATCTATGGCCGATAGTCCCCAGCATCATAGGGTGCTAGAAATTTCCTTGTTTCCACCAAACTCTGCTGCCAGTGAGCGGGAGGGCTCTGATAGTAGTAATACCGGCTTCTCCCACTATCTTTCTCTCTCTTCCACTTTTTCTCTTTACTATAACAACATTCGTGGTCTCTCTAATAACCTCTCCTGTGTTGACCGCCATCTGTCTTGTACCTCTCCTGATATTATTATCTCAACGAAGCCGACGCATAACTTACGCAACTTCTTTTCTGACTTTCCTCAGGTAAATTAATGTTTCTTATGTGGCGATGCTTCTGTCTCCGCCAAACGCCTAGCCTAGGTTATTCTTGCGGGAATGGAAGCATTTATCCCCCTCTTCCTCAAAGACGACCTCTTCATCCAATCCATGGTTCAACTGTTCCTGTTCTGAGGCCATTCAGGCAAGGGATCAGGCATACCGGACTTGGAAAAACTTTCTTTCCTCTGACTTCACTGCTCGCAATCATTGGAAACAATTCATCCTAGAGGCAACGAGTTCCTTTATTCAAAGGAAGTACGATAACCTCTCCTTGTCATCCACTGATAGACCTCTCTGGCCTTTAGCTGAGAACATCTCAAACAACTTCTGTCGCTCAACGTTTCCTTCACTCCCGCTCTGACGGCACTATGTCTCCCCCGTAGACAAAACGACTCCCTGTGGTTCCTCTAACTCCAACCTTGGATGGCTCTTACATTCCGTCATCCACTGATACACCTCTTACTAATCTTATGCCCCTCCCCATAATCTTATTTCGGATTGTCCGAAGAGTGCTTCTTTCCCTGGACACAGGCAAGGCTTATGGTCCTGATGGCATCCAACCCCGTGTACTGAAAGAGTGTGCCTCTGTACCTAGACCTGTGCTTGCTCAACTGTTCCGTTACTGTTTAAAACCAGAACTTTTCCTTCTTCTTGGAAGCATTCGTCGATACATTCCATTCCTAGGAAGGTGACCGTTCTAACCCGTCTAACTATCGTCCTGTTGCTTTGACATCTACCATTTCCAAAGTCTTGGAATCTCTCCTCAATTTCCGTATATCCTCAGACATCTTGAATCCCATAGCATTCTCTCTCATCACCCACTGGCTTCCGTAAGGCGAGATCCACTGAGGATATTCTTTCCTATCTTACTGATATTTGGTCATCATCCCTGAAAGATTCTGGGGAATCCTATATACATGCCCTTGACGTCTCCAAAGCTTTTGACAGGGCGTGGCATCGGAGTGTCTTATAATCTTCCCTCTTTTGGCTTTCCTCCCTCACTTTTCTCCTCCATATTTAGTTCCCTCTCTGGCCGATCTGTCTCCATGGTTGTTCATATATCAACCTCTCCCCCTTTCCCCATCAACGGCGGTGTCCCTCAAGGTTCTGTATTGTCTCCTACACATTTTCTCCTTTTAATCAACCATTTCCTTTCTTCCACAAATAACTAAATGCGCTCACACGCTGGCGACTCAACATTGCATTCCTCCACATCCTTTAACTTCTGTTCCTGCTTCTCTCATTCGATCCACGTCTCTTTTAGACACAACTTCCTCAATACACTCAAACTTGGACATTGAGGAAATAGCTTAGTCTGCCTCTAAGAATTGGAGATCCTTTCTATGTGTCGAAACTTCTTTTCTTCCGAACCGTTGCTCTATTTATAAAAAAGGACTGATCGGTCCTTGTATGGAGTACTGCTCTCATACATCTGCATCCTTACTTGACAGAGTTGAGTCGAAAGTCGGTAAGACTTCCAAACTCTCCCCGGCTAACTTCAAACTTGACCCGCTTGCCCTACGCCGAAATGTTGGTTCTCTTTCCCGAGAGCTGGCTGCTTGTGTGTCCACACCACTAAGTCGACGAAACAATACTTCACAAGCTGCTGCATCGAATGATTTCTGTGTCGCCGTTGGCAACTCAGGGGTGGGCCGTTTTGATAATTGTTTCTTTCCCTACACCTCGAAGCATTGGAACTCTCTACCCTCACATGTCTTTCCCAATAACTATGACCTATCACATCTTAAGACAGGTTTTTCACTTCCTTCAAAGATCACAAATGCTTTCCCTTATCTCCTCTTTCACCCTTTCATTAACCTCTCTACATTTCAATTAAGGCCCGGCCTTGTTGTGGCCTTTTGTCTGTGACTGGAGCCTCTAACTTAAAAAAAAAAAAAGGAAAGATTCAGATGAACCTCAGAATGAA
>JAUTXX010491774.1:1125-12418 GCA_032273605.1 Panulirus laevicauda | reverse complement strand
GCCTATCAATTAACACGTAATCCAATAACGCTCTCTGGCCATCTCTCCTACTTACATACGTATACTTATGTATATATAAGAAAGTGCATATAAACGCACACTTTCAAAGGACATACAAACCCCCAACAGCCAGGACCGAACCCGGGACCCCTGTGCAACAGGTGGGAGCGCTACCGCTAGGCTATGATCGCCCCAAATAGGGAAATGACTATTCCAATACGATGTACTCGAATACCCTTCGTCTCACATTGGTGAGCAACGGGGTCTACACCGGTCATTTCCTATCAGGCTCACAAAGCCAGCAGATAGCATTATACCGAACCTAACTGTACAACGCGGAGGTATAAGAATAAGAACAAAGTGTATATGAACGCGCACATTCAGAGAACATACAAACCTCCAACAGCCAGGATCGAGCCCGGGACCCCTGTGCAACAGACGGGAGCGCTACCGCTAGGCTATGATCGCCCCTAATACGGAAATGACTATTCGAATACTATGTACTCGAATACCCTTCGTCTCACATTGGAGGTTTGTATGTTCTATTAAGGTGCACGTTCATAATGCACTTTGTTAGTATACATATATATACATACACAAAAAGATTTTGAGTGATTGGGGCCTGAACATACAGGAGGGCGAGAGGTGTGCAAGTAAAAGAGTGAATTGGAACGATGTGGTATACCAGGGTCGACATGCTGTCATTGGACTGAACCAGGGAATGGGAAGTGTCTGCAGTAAATCATGTTAAGGTTTGTGGGGCCTGGATGTGTATAGGGAGCTGTGGTTTCGGTGCATTACACATGAAAGCTAGAAACCGAATGTGAACAAATGTGGCCTTTTTTGTCCATTTTCCTGGTGTTACCTCACTGAAGCGGGGGGTAGCGATTGCTGTTTCTTGTGGGGCAGGGTTGCCCAAGGAATGTATGAAGGCAAACATGAATATGTACATGCGTAAATATGTATATGTATGTGTATGTATATGTATGTGCATATATGGGCGTTTATGTACATGTATATATAAGTAGATGGGCCATTCTTCATCTGTTTCCTGGCACTACCTCGCTGACACTGGAAATAGCAATTATGATAAATATCAACATACTAAAATAATTATTTATACTTTGCTAAACAATAACAAATTCACCGTTACAGATTATACCTAAAGTCAAAATCATAAAGTGTTATTGGCATGAAAATAACACATCAAAGGATGAAAGTAACCTATGTCTACTTCCATAATTTTCATTACTCCAGATTATAAAAAGCCACAAACTAATCTTACATTTTGGGTTAAAACTCTTTAGTGAGAATTCTTCTTGTCATTCCACTGATCATCCCACAAACTTTGGATATCAACTGTGGCTTGGTGCTTATATAGAATCTGTGAATGTTTATTTCAGTATAGTTATTTAGTAACCAGCAGCATACTATGGGTTGAGGCATACCACAGAACCTGGTAGTTTGAAGCTTAGGGACATTTACAAACAAGAAATTCTGATTTCTAAAAAGTGATAACTGGACCAAATGACCTATAAAAGGAAGTCCTAAAATGGACAGATGTGACTTTTGTAACCTTAGGGCCTGAAAGTCTTCGGGGACTTGACAATGAAGACACCAGACTTTCCTTGGGATATCATTGCTTTTATTTTGTTTCCCTTCATCAGCTGAACTGAAACTTAACAGCATCAAAACGTATGGACTCTAGGCCCAGCACTCCTTTTTTTGCACAGAATTTGAGGATACTTATTTTTTGTATATCTTGAGCCCTTACAATATAGTACACTTGAAAATTTTGTACTGGATATATTGACAGAATATGAAACTGGTTGTGGTGGGGTTATTACCCTGGATCTACGGTGGGGTAAAAGCCTGAGCTGCTCTTACTGTCAAAACCTACTTTATTCCATTTCAAATGTACAACATAAACCCAACTCCACACTTTATCGTTACACAATACACTAATTGCTTTTTGCTTTGTTAATGAGTTCAATGCTGTCTTAGGAAATTTTTTTTGAGAAAGTTCTATAAAAGTTAGAAAAGAAGGATAAGAGCTTTATAACTTGCAGGGTGCATTCCTAATGTTGGCACAAATATAAATGTAAAAATGATGCAATTTACTTATAAAAGGTACCTAATGGATTATCATACACCTGTTTGGGTCCTACACAACAGTATGGTAGTAACAGACTTAAAAAAATAACAAATGAAGGCCCATGGCTATTAAATCATTCAACAATCAGAGAGAACTATATTTATTCAGCACTGAGGCTAGGATACTTGAAATTAATCTTGTATGGCTGAAATTTCTGCTTGGCAATTCAGATAATGTTGTCTCCACAGAAGAGTTAAACATATATACTAATGGGCATAAGTAATACATTTGCTAATGACCAATCATGTTAAACTTCAGGGCCAGGCTTGATTTCCAATGAAAAACCCAACATTCTTAAGATGCTTGTACCATGGTTGACAGCAATCAGCCAAAATGAAACTTCAAGACAAGATTACGTGATTCATTGTTAGAAGCATTCTTGATATTGGGAGCTCTGTTTCCTAATGGATATCTGCTGCATTTTTTCAGCTTTTCTTTCAAAGTTGCTACTGAAGTGCTGGGGATTTCTGGGTACTGAGGTGGAAATTACAAATGCAAAACTTTTCCATTTAGAGACTCAACAGGCTCATCAAGCTTTTTTTATTAATTTCATATAAAAAAGTTAAATACAGCATCAAGTATTTCATTGAAGAGGTCATGGCACAATTCACAAAAATATACACAATAGCCTTAATAAAAAGAAATTGCATTATATTAAACGGCACTTACTTATACAACACATTAGTCTTTTACAACATAATTTGTACTTGATTGTAAAAAATACTATGTATATATCTCAGCAGGAGAACACAACCAGAATCAAAACAAATTTATGATTAGTATTTACTAATGTTCAATTAGTATTAAAAATTACTTTGGTTGCATGTAATGATGCAAGTGATTAGGTATTGTATAATATGGAATACCAGGGTTTTCCAGTCTTGCATCTGGCTGTCTTAAGTTCTGACTTATGTCTGTGGGGATTCCCTGGTAGTGAAGTTCAGCAGCTACACGATGATCTGTTGTAGGAAGACTTCGCAAGTCTGCTGGTACCGGCATGGAGTCATTTTTTACTTCATTCCTAACATCAGTTCTACCATCTGGATGAGCAGGTCTGAAATTTGACATATTTACTGTCCTTAATTCTACCAGCGATGTGCGAGACCTGTCCTGAGGAACATCCTGCCTGTACTCTGGTCTCATATCTTGACGTATAAGATCTGGCCGTTGCAATGGTTGCTGAAGTTCTTGTCTAACCATTTCCTGTCGTACCAACTCCTGAGGAGGTAAGTCATTCCTCTGCATACCTAAAAGCTGATTGTGCAGGTCTGGTCTATTTTCTTGTGATGGTGTGGACAGGGCACTATGTGGGGTTTGGGATGGTGCTGGTGATTGTGCTGCCTTCTTCATTTCTTTTTTTAATTTCTGTTGTTGGAGTTCATCTTGTACCTTCTGAATGTAATCTAGCTTTTGTTCATGAGCTACTTGATGTGCTTCTAAGCTGTGAACAGAACTTGGATCATGTAAAGGATCAGGCTGAAATTCATTTCTCAAGTCAGGTCTTGATTCTATTATCATGTCCATCTGAACAGCTGATTCCAGTTCTGAAAACTCATCAAATAACCGTCCACCTTGCTGCTGTAAGTAACGCCTTAGCACCTGACATGCAAAGACTGCTTCACAAACATTTGGTGCTGGAGTAACATCATCTACTGTGGACTCATTGGGTGGATTTGACTGATGAGTTTTGTTGCCAGGGGCATTAAACATATTTGAATAGTGAGGATACTGAACTACATTGGTAATCATTCCTGGATGAGAGTTGAAAGTCTGGGCTGGTGTCTCTTCTTGTTCATCCAGGTCTTGTCCATCATCAGAATTTAAAAAAGCTTCAAAGTCTTGCTGGCTAATTCCTGGTGGAGCACTTACCTGATCACTGACATTCAGAGCATCTACATCCTTACTGAGTCCTGCTTTCACAACTCCTTTCACTATGGTCTCAGGACTAACATGCCTCCATGCCTTATATATCATAAAAACTGCATCCAGTGCAGATACACACTGATTTACTGATGGTGGAGTCAAAATACTGTGGCTGAACATATTAGTATGGGCCATTTGTTCATTAGCCTGTGTCTTTGCCATTATATGTTTAAACTGCTGGTGCCGATACAAGGCCTTAAATGTATAAATGATCCCCAGACGTAATGGTTGTAAAACTGTTGCTGTACCTGGAGGGAAGAATGTCACACTTATATTGAACAAGTGTAAATTTTCTGGATGATGTGGTGCCTTATTCAAAAGTACTACTACTTTTTTTCTCTTTGAGCGGAGTTCGCGATCCCATTCTCGTAACCATGACGAAAAGAAGTCTAATGTAATGGCAGATTTGGGATGATGATGGAAAGATGCAGGTAGAGTTAGAGAATTAAGTGACTGTGCTCTGCCAATAACTACAGCAGGTCTACGTTCTGTACCAGCGAGGTTGCAAGCTAGTATGACAGACATTTTCTCACTTCCAACAAAAGCCCTTTGTCCTAATGTTTCAGGTAAGGCATTATATGCCAGGACAGTTTCATCCACAACCCATACATTTTGAAGTGGATATTCCTTGGTTGCCTTGGTAAACATGTATCTTCTCCAGTGATTCCCAACCTTTGTGACAGATGGAGCTCCATCTTTGTCTTTGAATGTTTTAAGAGTGACTCCATTTCTGTCTTTCCATCTTCCTAACCAACCAGTGGAAGGCTTAAACTCTATACCCATCTCATTACCAATTGATTTAGCCTTTTCCATAAGAATAGGGCCAGATATTGGAAGGTCTTCTTTTTTAGCTTCCTTATACCAGTCTACAAGTTTTTGCTCCAAAACACCAGCCTTCCCAAGTCTACAACGCTTGCGGTCGGGAGTGGCAAACCTGTTCCACTGAGCCATTATGGCATCCTTAGTTTTCATGATCCTGGAAACCTGACTCTGACTGACACGAAACATGGAGGCAATCTTCCCCTGTGGTACTTTGGGTTCATGGTCAAGCATTTCCAGGACCTGTAGGAATAAAAAGTACAAATGGACAACCACATTTGTTAAAAGAATACATCTGTTTAGAGAACAGGATGAGTAAAAAATAAAACTAATAGAAATGCATAACCATCTTATTATAAAATCATATAAAGTTTCAAAAATAGCAAAACTCAGTATCAAGTTTCAAGAATAACTAAAAGGAGTAAAGCTCAAACACTTTCTCACCCTATAGCATTTGCCTACCTTAACCTTAGCACCAAGTGTGAGGTCCTGTCTTCTCTTTCTCATAAAGGTGAAAGCTGTTGCTACCTGTGTATCACTGTAAGCCAGATTCCTTTTCACTCTTCCCTTTTTCTTTATCTGAAAGAAAATAAAGATTATGAAACTGAAATTTCATTTCTAAAAATTACATCCACTCATAACCAAACAAACAATGTCCCACTGGCAGATATACAACAAAACTAACAATTTATGGGAAGTAAACTAAAGTAATCGGGTTCAGAAATTCAAAGACAAAGGTTTCTGAAATATTAAGGAAATATGGTAGGAACTGCGATGTAAGTTTAAAAGCAAAATAAACTGGGATGGGGAGGAAGACTTGAAAAGCAGTGAAATTGTTAAAATATATATATATAGCTTACTGGGGTGTCCTGATCCACATCACAGCAAACAAACTAGATAAAGTCTCTCCATATGTCCTCACAGAGTGTCCAGCAGTGCTTGATATATCAACTGAAATGCTGTTAGTTCATTTTGAGACATTTCATGCTCAAGATACCTAAGAATTTTGGTACTTTCTTGAATTGTGATACATAGGTAAGCCTTGTACTAAAAAGAGATTCAAAAAAAGAATCTTTTTTAATGTATAATAGTTTTCACCTGTCAGAATATTTATACACTCTTTTATTTATCATGTAGTTTTTGCTGATTGCATGGCAAAATACTATTAGATTTGTACCTCAACAACTGGCAAAGTACGTTTCACTTTTTATTCCACCTGCCGGAGGTCTGCCCACAAACAAAAGACTGTCTTTCGCATAATACAGTTTGTGTACATCAACTATCTATCTATCTATATCTCCGACACCTGTTCCACTCTGGAACTCCCTCAAGGGGGTAACCACAGCAATAGTCTCCATAACTAGCAAACTCTAGTGCCACGTCTTAGCCTTTAGTGCCTCACCCTTAACAGGCCACTAGCACAGGGCAAGTCTAGTGCAGTGTTTGGTGAGGCTCAATGCATCTGCTACATTATCATCTTACACTCTTACATGATAGATCAACAGTTGTTTATCATTCTTCATATTATACAAAACATGAAAAGACTACGATCCATAAAAATTGGAATGGGTTTTCCTAACCCTATCAAGTAAACATGAGTTTATGAAACTCAAAATCATAGCTAAAGTTTCCTTCTCGACAGTACTATAATACAAGAGGAGGAACTAAAGATGAAAAATGCCTCCTCCTCATCTGAGTCTTATCTTGCAGTATATATTATAGTGAACCCTCCTGTTTAAGATGGTGGCCACTCAAATCAAGTCACCCAAATTCCTTAAGAGTTTAGACGGCATTAATGGAATTAAAATGCTATGGCATTGCCCACAAAATCTTGGCCATCAAATTATCATACTTTGAGATACAAAATAATTTTGTACACAACACTCAAAATCAAAGTACCATACAGTAAAAGATATACAATATCTTATCAACAACATTAGTGATTATAATAATAATAAAAACTATCATTATTGGGTTGAGAGGGATGGGCTACAGATAAGGGTTTGCAGAAGAGGGTGAGAATGAAATGTGTTTACACATTTTTTACAGCCTCTAAAGTAAGTGTAGCCATATCAATATGTCTACTGCGAATATGAAAGATACTGTAGGGAGTGCAGGGCATACGGTTAGCACTCAATGAGAAATTAGAAATGCTTAAGAAGTTTGACAATGGTAATCAAGTCATGGCCACAGCTTGCATATCTAAAGAAAATCAAGGTAATTATTGACATTAATAACCTTGCTCACTTTTAGCCATAAAATACTTGGAAGACTATGCACGACAAAACATAGGAGAGCGTAATGGCTCACTGAAAGGAGGAAGTGTAGGAATAGGATCATTTGTGGTAGTTAAAAGAAAAGAAGGTACTACTAAGAAAGATCTACCACTTGAGGATTTAGCTAGAGGCTTCAGACCGAAAAAGTGGAGGAAAGGTTGCTGCACAATAGTTATTAAAACTGCTTTTGGTTGAAGACCAAAAGGATTTTTTCTTTTAAAGAAATGTCAGTTAAAGAAAATGTCAAATCACCACACTCTTTTTATGAATGCATACTGGACTTATTAGAGAATAGCTCTGCAATGAATCCAAACAGAAATGAAAAAAGAATGAGATCCTGGAAAGGCAAAGAGTTTCATGGCCTGATATGCTGTCTTTGATTTGTCAGGTATTCATACAGAGAGCTATCAAACCATGGTTCATGTTGGGTGTTTATGTAATTGGTTTCAGACCATTAGGGGGGGGTCACTTAGATCATCACTGGTAGACAGGTAGGGACATGCCAATTTTTATGCTATACACTGAAACCCTTGCAAAGAGAATTTCAGGATAAGGGTGTGAATAGAGGAATGCCTCATGGAGAGTAAAAAAGTTGAAGGGTGTAAATCTGAGCAAAGTAATAGAATTATTGAGCCAAATTGTTACCAAGCTTGGAAATTCACATTCTTTGGGGTAAGTAACAAGCATTTTTGTAAGCACAAATGCACCATTTGGAATGGAAATGATGGTAGATGTTAAAAGACTGTCGTAAGAGATTTGAAAGTGAAGAAGGCGGACTTCTGTTCATGACTGAAATCGTACAGAAAAAAATTACAAAGAGTAAACTACAGAGATATATATAGTATCATTGCAACAGTTGGTCTCAGAGTGATAAAAACCAAAATTCTGCACCAGGATATTCTTCAGATGAGAAAGAGGGAGCCACAGAGCATTCAGCTGATTCCATGAGTAATGAAATGAGATTCTATTGTATAACATCCACACACGTGGGCACCTTAGTTTTACTACGTCTTGTTTTTTTCTTCTGTTCTTGCAGTTCTGGTGCCTCCTCATCCTCTTCAGCATCTTCCACTTGCTGTTCACTCATTTCCAGTGACAGACAGGATTCTGCATACTGACACACAACTGTCTGCTCCTCCACGCTGTCCTGTGGAGGTTGTATTACAGCTTCAGGCTGGGTCGAGTGCTGTATCGCTGGAACCTCTGATATTAACTCCAAGGCCATGTTGCCATATGGCTGAGGATCCATCACTCATGTGCAGTGTACAATCATCGTTGCCTGTAAGAGACATGCAATATTTTCTACTAATGTTTTGGGGAAAAACTAACTCTAAACCTTTTTACCTATCTCTCATTATTTACCCATTACCATGTGAACTATATTTTCCTATCAACATCTTTAATTCCACTCCCATTTTTCACATGGGAGGACTCATCTGAATACTGTCTCTTAGTTCACACAAGTATGTCCCTAATCCATGTCTAAGTCTGGATCAATCTGCGAGCCAATATGACTGAATATCAATATACATTCCCACCTTTACAGTATTAAGCAAGAATTTGACAGGTTTATTAAAAAAAAAAATAAAAAAGAATATCAATAAAGATAAATACTGGCTGCTTGGGTGAGGTTTTCATATATATTCTTAATGTTTCACAAACTTTCACATTAATTAACCAGACACTTTCCCTGATATAACCCTTATTAATATTACCTTATCTAATGCCATAAATTAAACTAAAAGTCTCCAATGTTGTGAGTGAATTGTCTATATACTATACTCCCATTGTGGACCAAAAATCACTCGATATCCAAAACTAATTTGATGTGTAGGTAAACTAGTAATCTAATAGGTATTGATTACATTGCTAAATATACATCTCACAACGGCTTTCAAATAATAACCATAATATTAATACATTAACCAAACAATATGAAAATTACGATAAATATTCCTCGATGGGGAACCGTGTGTGTTTTACAAGGAATATGATGATTTCAGACAAGTGTTTCACTTACTTTCAAGATTATGAACCCCATGATCTTTAAAATTTTCGCCATTATTACATTATCTAAAAACGCAAAATGAAATAAAATACCCAAAATCACGCTCCGCCACCCAATTTACTCTCAATACATTATCGTTACAGTACAGTATTATTCATTATCTACAGCGATTCACACCGCATGACTAAAGTACTACTATACCATCTTCTCTAACTGCACTGAGAGACATATTGACAGGGAATGGTACTGAAGACGGTAGAGAAGAAAGGGCGAGGTGGGCGGTCGGTCGCCTAACCACCCAACGTCTCCTGTCAAACTCGCTTATTGGAATCATATCAACCTACGTCAACAGAGAACGATAGAACTACAAAAACAAATAGGCAACTATAGAGAAAGATGGGTTCAACCCACAAAAATAGAATATGGAACAAAACACGAAGGTTTAAGTGGAAAACAGAAAATCTTACTTTGGCATAAGTCGGGCGGGGGTCCAGGAACCAGGGTCGAGTCTCTCCAATATGGCGCACAGTAAACAAAGGCATACTATCTACATTCTGAAATACGTCTCTGACTTTGCCACTAACACGTGTATGATTAATAACACACAAATAATTCATATATTATCGATGAGCCCATAATATTAGTAAGTATTTGTATTCTAAGTAAACCAGGTAATGATGCATAGTTATTCTCCTTTTGCGATCTCTGCAGTTTGAGCTTTAACTTAAATTGATTTTAATAGGGGCCCATATTAAAACAATTCACACAATAAAGCATATAATAAGAACAACGGAGCTTCAGAGGTGACACAAAAAGGTACGAGACTCGTTTCCATAGAGGACGACAAAAAAAAAAGTTTGAGACAAGATGGCAAGGTAAAAGTAACCTCAAATGCATAATGATTCTGAGACTAAGCGTGAAAAAATGGTGCAAAGCAAATGTAATTTAAGATAAAAGATACCACAAAGCGCTGCGCGAGGAAAACTGAAAAAAAGGACAACCCACGGGATTAATGGAACATGAACAAAGCAATTAACCACAAAGGAAAGATAGCATTTGTAAAACACCTCAGTAAATTGAGCTGAGATAAGCATTACCTAAAAACATGGAATACATTTGACCCACAGAAAAATCGCTCTACAGATGAATTTGTCAAATATCACCCCTATATCGAGATGCTGAAGTTGACGTGAAAGTTATAAAATATAGCCTCTTGAAGAATCTACCTAGTTAAACGTTTCATGAAGACTGGGTGTTAGACGAGGTTGTTAAGCTGTTTCGTGCAGTTCTACATACCAATATTGGTATATTAGGTAGTTGATTTTTCGGAGTATTCAAGCCTAGTTTGGACGTCATCGATAGTTCTAATGACTAATGGTAAACTATGAAACCCTTCAGGTGTTCATGATAATTCGAAGACCATAGACGCTCTCACTGTATATGTGACTAAGAGCCCTGTTTTAACAAGATGATCCTGATAACTATAGAGGGATAACATTCCTCTCTTGCATGGTTAAGCCATTTACTTCGCCTAATTGGTATTTAGAAAGCACAATAATTCTTACTGAAGAGTAGGTTGGGTTCACTGTGCCTTTGATCTAAATAAGAGACAATCTTTGAGAAAATCATGTCTGGCAAAACAAAAATACCTATATTCTAAAGAGGTACAAAGTTAATTCAGAATATAAACTTGGATATGACCTAGTTGACGTTTGGATCATGTTCATACAGAAATTACCTTTGATGATAGTGATATGTTTGCTAATGATACAATCAGGTTACCCAAGCAAGGTGTGGTGTCTCCGTACTGAACAAGACGGAGAATAATTGCACTGAAGGTGACGCCCTGCATTCACATTGTTTTCCTTCCAACAATTACACCCTAAACATGGTTTGAATAGGTGTCTGACCTGACTTACTAGGTCAGGTCAAACGCATCTTTACTAAACCATGGCCTCTTGCCTGACTTGTGCGGTTCAGGTCAATGGCCAGGTGTTTCGAGTGCAGTGAAGAATACAGCGCAATAAAAATGGCATTTAACCTAAAATAAGGCTCAGGTGAAAGACGTGTGGTGAATAGCATGTAGTGAAGATGTTAGTTGTTGGGGAAAAC
>JAUTXX010491663.1:0-12419 GCA_032273605.1 Panulirus laevicauda | reverse complement strand
TATCATCTCTGTATTTTATGATTTTCCCATATGCTTTCTTGTTTCTCTCACATCTTAATGTCTTTCCAACATCTTATTCCCAATGAAGTGTACTGATACTCATTCACCCCAACTTTCACTTGCCCTCTTTTTTAACTCTTGCACCTTCCTCTTGACCTTCTGCCACTTTCTTCTATACATATCCCAATCATTTGCACTCATGCATTGTAAGTACTTTAACATGTTCAAGTACAATCCTACTATGCCAATTACTCTATCTTTTGTAATTCCTATATCCACTTTTAACACATTTACCTTCTATACAGTGGAACAATTAATGCCTCCATCCAATCATTAGAAAGACATAGGCAATACTTCATCATGCTTATGATGCTATACCTGATACTCATCATGCTTATGATGCTATACCTGATACTCCAAATTATATGTTATTTTGGAAATAATGTGCTTACATGATTTACATGGGTGCTACATTCAACACCAAATAAGTAAAAAGCATGTACAGAAACACATGTGACTTTTAATTCTTTACTGAATGCACACCCTCAATTTCAATACATTACCCTCACTGTGGAATCTTACCTTGGGCATGCCAGATTGGATGCACTGCTCCAAAAGATTGTCATTATCTGAAGAATTATCACCTGAGTCATTAAGACTAGGTCGCTGGCCTGAAGGATGTCGCTCCTTAGTTGGCTCCTCACCCGGGATGGAAAGTTGGGAAAGGTAAGATATGGAAGCAGCATGAGAGATGCTGGCAGGTGTGTCTTCTGTGCAGTATGTGCGGAGGGTGTCTCCCCCCCAGACCCCGCTACCAACACCCTGTGGAGGCACTGGTGGGTCAGCCTTTGTGTTTAACTGCTTCACCAGTAACACAAAGTCTCCATGTCTCCCAATTCTAAGGTGAATTTTCTTTTAATTCTTTCCTCATCTGGTATTCATGTATCAACTCCCAACAATTACTATTAAGCTTTCAACTCAAAAGTCTCATTTTTCTGAATATGTAGTACCCATTACCCTCTAGACCAAATTTCAAGCAATAAAAATCAAAGTGTTTCCTGGGTGAGGTCCTAAAGACCTATCTTTCTTCACGTCCTCCCCAAAAGCCACTTTGTGGCTGCTAGGTCAATTCAAATTTTACCTATCAATTTTGAGAAACCCACTCCTATATCCCTTCTACATGGAGCCTTTGTATTTAGGGAGCAATAGGTCTCTTACATAAGCTGAGGTAAAGTAAATATCTTTAAAGGCATTTGCCCATAAGACAGGCTATGCATAAAATAAAATAACAGCAGAGTTGCATACTCAAGTGCATATGGAACAATGTTTCCAAATAAAGCTCATGTATGAATATGTGCAAGACCAAACAAATCTAAACAAAACAGAAAGTTACGCAAGTAAATACCATCCAACAGCATCTTCAGTGAGTTCATGAAGATAATATAAAGATAATAGAAATGAACAAGCAAATTCAATGAAGTTGACAAAAAAAGTAAAGTATGCATAATCATCACTATATGAGGAAAGTAGTTCACTATAAATATTCTATGTATGTTGTAAATTCACGGCACTCCATTACATTTTCCATGGTCAGTCTAATTCAGCTTTGTTAACTGCAAGAGTACAATTTTCTCACACATGAAAGAGTTAAGTTCAGTGTCCCAGTAGCTGTCTATATAAAACTCAGGCAAACACACTTAGCATTCATTAAATGCAATATCATGTTATATTCTGAAGTGTTTTCTATGTACTAAGTTTAAGGCCTTTGATTTTTTATTTACTAATAAAATTTTTTCCTTTAATTTCTGCCATTTTCCATCCAAAGATATATTCTGTCTATCTATCTATTATCATTAATTCCATTTCCAGTTTCGTAGGTGGATCAAGTACATACAGCCTTTGAAATCATACACAACTTCAACCTATGGCCAATGAATTACGAGTTGAAACATGGACTATTATGCTCATAAAAGTGCTTTTTACTGTACCACTTTGCTCATTAAGTTGATTTGGCACTTGATTGTAACACCTTCATTAATACTAACTTTGTACATAAAATGCTTCTAAAACATCTGATCCCTAATTGTGCCCTAATACATCCTCTTGCTTTACTTATTCAAATGCTTCTACTACATCTGATCCCTAAGAATTCCTCTAGCATCTCCATCTGCAATATCCTACACCCTAATAAATTCTCTTGCTTGCTTATTCATCTCTTTTGTAGTTCATCATCCTTATGCATTTGACTATACTACAGGACTGTGCATTTTCTTGACCAAGGTACCATCTACCATACATTCTAGAAGGCCATACCATCTTAAAAGACTTTCAACAAAGAGCTTTTCTCATGATTGGTGTACAGAAATCATGAGAGGGGTACTATAAAGAAAAATGTACGATGATGATGATAAACTGGTCTAAAAAATATAGAGTAATATGGTTGAAGGTATAATAAAAGGAAGCAGACTGGAAGAGATGGACAGATGCAGTAGGAATGCTGATTAGAGATGGAGATGTTTCAGATGATGATGCAGCAGAAATAATTTTTGATCTGGTGCAATTGGAACTGTTTTCAACATAAATATGGAGGAGTAAATGGAGACTTATTTCTAATGTGACATACCAGTTTAAATTGAAAAGTGAAAATGAAAAATAACATCAAAATATCAAAATGATAGGTAATAAAAATTTCTCTTCAATCTTTTCCTGATATATGAAAAACAAAATTGATGGTTAATAATCTTAAAGAGCCCTTTAGCTTCTTGTTTATACATCAGTTTCCAGTAATTAAGAATGAAGCAATTCATACTCTGGATGTTCCTTGGAAAATTCACTTAAAGAGGCACGAAATCAGATATGGCAAACTGTCAGCCAGTTTTTAAAAAGTATACTCTTTGTTCTCTGTATAATGGATAGTGCTGTCTATTGACTGAATCACTATCTAATGTCATGCATTGTATCACAAATAGAGTTTGCTGTGTCTTCATCATAATACTTATGATTACATATACTTCACTTTATCTATATCATTATGTAGTGACTTAATTGTATTGAGTCTATTTTTGTTATCTTTTGTGATGACACTACTTCTCTCAAATGATGCTCGATGCAAGTTTGTGAATTAAATCTAAATCTTTCTAACCACAATCTGTGTTTTGGTGAATGTGTAACTAAATCACAACAATATAATAGTACTGATTATATGTTGTGCCCAAAATCACCCAACAAGTACGGTTTATTTCATAACTGTGCTGTATTTACCAGAAGTTCTGTATGCTAACTCAGAGATGGACAGCATTCATTATTAGCATACTTTAATATAATTGCTCTATGTTCATTGCAGATGTATCATGTTCAGTGGAAGTGCACAATCTTAAATGTGTTCCATGATCACAAAAAAGAACTATATTTACCATAGGAACACTGTGTTTCACAGAAGAGTCCAAGGCTTACTAAATCATGTTCACCCTATGTGCACTTTGCTGACTCTTAAGAGTCTCTTCATCATGTAATTATAGGATTTTCACAATAAGGAGTGTGTAAAAATGAAGTTGATCACATTAACCCCAGAAGCAAGATTTGTTATGGATGCTCCATGTTCATTACTGTAGGTAAGAATACAAAACGGAAGAGAAGGAGAAACAGAAAGAAATGAAGGAAGGCATGTAAATGCAGAAAAGAAGAGGTAGGGAGGGAGGAAAAGGAAAGGCAAGGGAGGAGTAAAAGGATTAGGAGGTAGCAGAAGAGTAAAGCAAAAGAGTGAAATGAAGAAGAGACAGAAAGCAGAAATGTGGAGAAAGAAACTGAAGAGAAAAGGAAGGAGGAAGAAGGGATTCCCAGTGACAAAGATGCACTACAGTATGGTAACTTTCCCCAGGGTGAACATGGACACCCTATAATTTTGATTAAGCATCACTTAACAGTGGTAAGTTAGGCTAGACTGCCAGACTATGATTCCTTCCACCATGAAAAGAATGAAAATTGGACCACCTATTTCATTTACAATACCCTTTAAGATGTGAGTCATCAATATCTACTATCTGAAGTGACCAACAATCAAAATGCTGATTACATATTAGTGAGAAGTATGCATATAACCGAAAGAAAACAAATGCTAAAAGCAGAGAGAGAGAGAGAGAGAGAGAGAGAGAGAGAGAGAGAGAGAGAATTATATCCAGAAAATAATAAGTAACATCCACTGTTATTCACTGAAAAAAAATCAATCAAGGATTGTGCAAGATTTATAAATATTTTAGTAAATGAAAAGCCTCTCGTCTTCAGCTAATTTAGCTGAATTCATTGTGCTGCAAGCAACTGGCTTAATTAAAGTCATGAAAGCATTAGAAGTACAAACTTAATTCACTCAACTTACCTACACAGATGTTATAATGCATACTGAGCCCAAATAAATTATGAGAAAAGAACAATTGCATTTTCTCTGGTTTCAAACCATGACAGGAAAGATAGGTCATAGTTTTAAGTCTGGCTTGAACTCTTTTGTGAAGTATTTGATTAACATAGCTGTACTATGCTCACCTAATTACAGCACGACTTGGCACCACAAACACTTAGATACGAACCAAATTGAAAATCAGACTTCTTGGACATACACAATATCTCTGACAGGGGATGTAACATTCAATGTTCTGATAAAACTGCATGTGAGTAAAACCAACAGGAGAAAGTTGCCTACCATGACCATAAATGCATTTGTATAAAGTATACTATCAACATATCATGCCTTCCATAACTATGAGAGAGTAGAATGATTGTACAGTGGTATCATTAGGATCACTTGACTCTCATGACAACACCAGTACATGTAACTACCATCGTATGTCTGTCGCACTGTAAGAGGGCAACGGGAACGCTCCATTTTGTATCATTAGCTTTTTGTATATACCTGTTGGGCATGGCTTTGGGTGGGGGCACTTGGTATCTGAGTAGGCAGGTTGGAGGCCTTGACAACTGGGATGCCGGACCCTCGCACACGACTACTTGGCTGTGCAATTCGAGATGTTGCTCGACCACTGTATTGTTGCTTGCTGCGTCTCCTGAAACACAAAAATTTTGTTGATTAAACAGCAGGCAGAAGAGGCTACAGAAGATTACTGTATATAAACAAAATTGGTGGTATTTAATGCACACTTGCAGTACCACAATCCTCACGGCTGCCAATATAATGGTACCTGATGCATGCTCGCCTCACTCAACTTACAAATAATGACATATGCTACATACTGGCTCATAACTGATGCAGTGGATTGTATTTAATGGATATGAAGGTTTTCATTATGGATTAATGCAAATGTATGTGTTAAATATAGGGAATACCACCTGGACAGGCTCATATAATATCAAAAGAAAATTGCACATGTAATACCTAATGCCAATAGGAGTGCATCTGGTAATGAAGCATAACCAATGCAGAGATATATGATATAACTGACAAAGAGCTGCATGTGACATACAGTGATTATTACCAACTGGATTAATTGACTTACAAGGTAATTGGGTTTGGGAATAATCCGAGACAAGGAATAATATTCATGTGTACTTTTTATGAGTGATTATGTTTGATGTGAGGAAAAAATTAAACAAAGGTGACTCAACAATGTAGTACCTATATTGACCTACAAATAAACATCCTTCCCAAGTACTAGTACTGTAAACACACTTTCGTCCCTGATATCCAAACTTTACTCATAATACAAAATTTATATAACCTACTGCTTCAATTAATCCACACAGCACAGCATCATTACAAAATGATATGATTTACTGTATACTCTATTCATCTGTTAGATTCATGATGCCATTTAACACTAGTGTATAATGAACCTGTAATTATTGATGGGACTTTTGTGGTCAAGCAATATTTTCATGAGTATCCTCTTTGCTAGTGCTAAAAAAAAATAAAAATGATTCAGTTCAATTCTACTCTACATTGCCTTAATGTTGTATGTCAGATGACAAGTTCACTAGAGTAAATTTTGAAATTTTGCAGAAAAGAATAGGATACCTAGATGTGAGAAAGCAGATGGATGGACTAAAGCAGCAAAGGATAATGGTAATGTCACAGGCCAATGAAATGCCACCTTATTCATTATTAGCATTAAACATAGAGCATACAGTTTTTTAAAAGGTAACTTGCACATTGGAAAAATAGTCCATAACCTGGATTGACATTATTTCTCTCCTCTAGACACATGGCAAGTCTTCAGAAAGTCTAGGTTATGGAATATTCAGGGTTTTGGAGATTCTGAGTTTAGGAATAATTACTCTTCAAATAGTTACACTAATGTTTGTTCAGAGTAAAAACTGATGCACAAACAGTTATATCTAAACTATATACAATAATAACTGGTCAATACGGTCATAAATACAGCACAAAATGTTGTAAACACATGACTAAAAGTCATAACATACATAGAACACCATAATACAAAAAGTCACAAAATTGTTCATATATGACTTGATAACCAATACTCAGATTCAAAACTGACATACAAAGAACATATTGGATACACGTAGTATAATTGCATTATGGAAAAGATCACTCTCTCTCCTAGGATTGACCACAGCCAAAGACCATCCACTATTTTGCCCCTTGACAACTCACAGATGATGAAGCCGGATGAAGGAAAACAATATGTGTCATCAATCACTAGCATCATCTCACCATTTCTCATCACCCCATCACTCAGAAACCTCTCACCACTGATTTTGGAAAGATCTCATCAATAATATGCAGTTTATATGTAAAAGGAACTACTAAACTGAATACAGTGAATGTCACAGGCATGCTGAGACTGGTGTAAAATCGTTACTGATATACATTCACCATGCAGGAATGTGTACCAGCAATGCAAGTCCTTTCACTTTTTCCTTTGACAGGCTTTGATGCATGATGTGAAGTCCGGTTAAGATGAAACTTGGAGGGTCTTGTCATTGGTGGTTGTTATATACAATGAGCACAAGCTCTGGTGTACTGTCAATGTGGAGGACAATCAGTACAAACCAGCTCAAGGATCATCATGGAAGACCAGCACTGGAAGATCAATACAGAGGAAAAACTTGGTAGCCCATCATACGGGAAACTGCTCGAAGGGCATCAGAGAGGACCAACATGGGGTAAAATATATGAGGATGATTACTGATGAAAATATAAAGTATCATAAACGAGGAAGACAACCACAGACCAACTTAGGGTACCATCAGTGAAGACTGTCAATGTGGACCAACGTCTATGACAGATAATAAGGATGACCAGCATGAAGGACCATCACCAAGGACGAACTCTGGACCAGCATAAAGGACCATCACGAAAGACAAAAACTGAATCAGATGAAGGGCTATCACCAAGAACGAACTCTTGACATGAAAGAAAGACCACCACTGGACCAGCATAAAGAACCATCGGCCAGGACGAATACTGGATCAGCATGAATGGCAATCACCAAGGACGAGCACTGGACCAACAGGAGGGACTATGACCAAGGACGAACAATGAACCAGTATAATGGACCATCATCAAGACAATCACAACGGACCAACACGTTAGACCATAATGATTATGAGCAAGACAACCCTCAGTGTTCTCCCCTGACGAGAACACATTTGCTGAAGCACATCCTCTGTACTCAACATCCATGAAAAATGATTCACAGGATTGAAGATACTGAGAGGGAAGAGAGAGGAAGAAAGCGGCGGCCGTTCCAGCCATAACAGGCGTATAATGATCGCCATAAAGATGCTCTCTTTCCACTAGTCCACCCTGTGCTATAAAAAACGAAAATAGCTCTGACGCTCCAAATCAGCATTATCGATCTCCCAGTTTTGGGCATATGCATCAACTTATTTGGATATATAGGAGAGGATATATTCGTAATTCCTTAACGTGAAGAAAACAATAAATGGATGCAACAGCGAGTGTGACGGTATGGGCGCCAGCAGGAGAGAGGGAGAGCGAGGGGGCGGTGGAACGTCGCTCGCCACCAGTGAAAGACAACATCCCCAACAATCCTTCTCCCTCTCACTACCTTACTTCTCTTTACTCCAACACTCTCACGTTTTTAATGTTTACTTGTGGTATCATGGCGCGTGTCCCAGAGGTACTGCATAAAAGGCTCTGGACTGCGAAACTGGTAATATTTCATGGTCATCGAAGCAATGTGATGATTAATGTCAGGACGTTTGTCTAGCTCAGCGACTCCGCCTCTGAAGAAGGTAATACACTTCACCCCACCCTGGTAAGTAATACTCGTAATTTCTCTACGGTAGGTTATTTTTAGTCTTTTGAGTCGGTAGTATTTCTTTACCGATCGTAAGCAAGCCTTCCGCTGGAGAGATATTATTTCTAAACTTCCGTAAAAGTAAACTTTTGGCTCTCCCGCACCACACTCCACAGTACACGTGTCCCTCTCTCACCTTACCTCGGGAGGCCGAGCTGCCACGATAGTTTCCAGGCCCCAGGCAGGTGTCCACAACCCCACCAACCCACCCAAACAAGCAGGATATTACTCATCAAAACTTCATTCCACAAGTAATGGTAAGTGTGCGTGTTCGGCCGACACTACCAACACGCATCCATAACAAGGTCAAAGGTCGCTACAGATATTATCCCGTTGCGTCACAGCTTTGAGCATTGTCACCGAATAATTCATTACGCGCGCCACGTTAGGTACTGTCGCAAATCACAAAACACAGGGGCAAGTACACATGACTCACCCACGGAAAAAGTTGATGATGGCTAACATGATTGTCAGCATGTGTTTAGGACAACACGTGAGAGCTGGCATGGATAGATGCGTCTAGACACACGACTGGAGAGCCTCCCGCGTGTGGAAGGGCGTGGCGCTGGGCTGACTGCCTGCCTGCCTGGCCGGGACGTGCTTACAAGCATCACAACACACCACAAGCACCACACTAACCAGCCAGCCAGCCAGCCAGCCCACTGCTCAAGACGAGGCCGGGGTGAGGGCAAACAGGGCATACAATCACACTACCCCCCCCCTGGTGACCGACGACGTAAAGCGGGCCGCTATCACCGTCCACGACACATGTCGAAGCTGGACCCCTGTTGTGTGTTGGGGTGAGGAGAAGGACTGGCGACAGTGAGTGGGAAGAGAGACAGAGAGGGGCTGGTGAGCGGTACAACAACGTGGGCTGCTTGGTGGCTCCTGCTGCAGATCATATGGTGGTGGTGGTGGTGTCCGGCCCTTCCCCGCCCACACTCTCTCGCTCACACCCCAGCCTAACACCTCAAGGCCCACCACCAGCACACATCAGGCCCAGCAACACCACACAGCAGGTCCACCTCAAAAATACAGCAGACCCAGCAACAGTACACACTTGACCTATCAACCACACCCTAGACCTACCACCACAACACAGTAGGCCCACCACCACCACCACCACCGCAGAGCAGACACACCACTGCAGAGCAGACACACCACCGCACAGCAGGCCCTCCAACACTACACACCACTACCACCACACAGCAGACACACCACTACCGTCACACAGCAGACACACCACCACACAGCGAGTCCACCACCTCCACACACACTACTACTGCCACCACCATCACACATCAGACCCACTATCATCACCATACAACAAGTCCACCACTACTAAACACCATCACCATACCACACAGCAGACCCACTATAACCACACAGAAGACCCACCACCAATACACACCAGACCCATCACCACTATACACCATCACCACACAACAGGCGTACAACCACTAAACAAATCACCACCACCACACAGAAGGCCCACCACCATTACACACCCTCATCACCACACACCAGACCCATGCATCATACGAAACTATGACTACAACGTACTAAAGTCGTAAGAAAACCAACGATGAACCTCTTAATTTCATAGATAGTATGAAAGTCTACAAGCAAACGAAAAAAGCGCGGGAAACCAAAACTATCTTTTACTGTTATTTGAATACCTACCAAGTAATATGAATACCTATCCATTTGAATACCTATCAAGTAATTTGAGTACATATCAAGAAATATATAAATACCTAACACGTTAGAATATCTATCACATAAAATGAATATCCATCAAGTAATATGAATACCTATTAAGTACTCTGAATACCTACCTAACAAGTAATTTATATACCTATCAAGTAATCGGTATACCTGTCAGGTAAACAAACATATTTCGTATCCTTTGTGAAATCTTAATATCAGGATAATCAACCACGAGAACCGGATGTATGCTTGTATGATTATTTTGTACTATGTTTATGCAGACTATAATTTTTTGTCAAAATGTTTGAAACGTCCTTGACTACTCTGTAACCCACTGATGCAAAACCATCACATACAGAGTATAACCAACTGAGTCCAGAGTACCGCCAGCGTAACCAACACTGTCCAGTGTACCGCGTGTAACCAATAGTGTCCAACTGTGTACCGCCAGTGTAACTAACAGTGTCCAGCTGTGTACAGCCAGTGTAGTGTAACCAATAGTGTCCAGCTGAGTTCTGTGTACCGCCAGTGTAACCAACAGTGTCCAGCTGCGTAACGCCAGTGAAACCAACAGTGTCCAGTTGTGTACTGCCAGTGTAACTAACAGTGTCCAGCTGTGTACCGCCAGTGTAACCAACAGTGTCCAGTTGTGTACTGCCAGTGTAACCAGCTGTGTGACGCCAGTGTCACAGACAACATGGTCGACCAGCCAGCCAGCCTCTCATCCCGAGGTATGAGGACGTCCTGCGTCCCTGGTGAGGCCGGCATGACTAATGTAGTAATGCAGGTGTCCTACAGATGGAGGAGCTTCCCGGGCCACCCCCTCGCCCCTTCCACCCTCACCTCACCTCCCTCCGTCCACCCCATCCTCACCCGCGTACGGTCCGGGCCAACCCCTACCTACCCACCTCCTCCAGCCACCTGGGTGAGTCACACACACACACACACACACACACACACACACACACACACACACACAGTCCAGGGACGCCCGCCTGTAAAGGGGTTATGCCTCCTGTCCCGATGATTTTCAGAGGCCCGTCTTATTCAGCTGCCTTTAGCGCCTTTAGCTGATTCTGCTTTGTGGTTGCGGTGACCGACTTGCCCTTGTATCGCACACTTCGACCCCTGGAGCGTTGACGGTTACGACCCTTCAGTAATGGTGGCCTGGTCTTGTGACCTAAGGGTCAGGTCAGGTCAAGTGCCAGGCGATCATGACAAAGGTCGAACCCCCACGCTCTCAATTGTATCGCTGTCGTTCCCTACGATCGTGCCATCGTTCTCAACGACCGCACCATCGTTCTCAAATATCGTACCATCGTTCTCAAATATCGTACCATCGTTCTCAAATATCGTACCATCGTTCTCAAATATCGTACCATCGTTCTCCTAAGCATGTTAGAAACAATACAGTCTCCACACATTAATACAAGTGACAGCTGGTGAGAGAGTGGAGGGGTGCAAATGAGGCCATTGTTCCTCACTAGGGCGGGACGTGCAACTGTGTATAATATTTCCTTTACGGATTCCTCTAGCTGTCGTGTTAAGGCCAGTCGCTGGACGCTTGACCCGTGGTGCTGAGGCCAGTCATTGTGGTGGTGGTGGTGTCCAGTCACTGGACGCTTGATCTGTAGTGCTGAGGCCAGTCACAGGACGCCTGAGGCCAATCACAGAACACTTCACCTGTGTGCTGAGGCCAATCACTGAACGCCTGAGACCAATCACTGAACACTTCACCTGTGTGTTGAGGCCAATCACTGAACGCCTGAGGCCAATCACTGAACGTCTGAGGCCAATCATTAAACGCATGAGGCCAATCATTAAACGCATGAGGCCAATCACTGAACGCCTGAGGCCAATCACTGAACGTCTGGGGCCAATCATTAAACGCATGAGGCCAATCACTGAATGCTTCGCCTTCCACGGGTGAAAACCACCTCTCTCTCACTCTCGCCACCAGCAGGTGTTATGCTGAAGTGTCAGCAGCAGTGGCCAGGCAACACCGGCTCCCACCGCAACATCCTCGATAAGGACTTTGATTCCAGGGGTATAAGCCCAAAACAGCAATGTACCCCTCGACCACAGGAACGGGTAGCACGAGCAAGAGAAGGTACCTCAAGGTGTGTGTGTACCTTTGCCTCTACAACCGCAGCAACTACTGCTAACCACACTGACCCCTTCCCTCCCGCCTCTCTCCTGTCCTCGCCACCTCCACATCGTTCTGGAAGCCATGTCCTTCTACGGTCTACAGGAAGGAGGGGGTCATCCCCCTCGAAAAAAAAGGTGAAATACCTACGAGTGAACTCAAGAAGCTATATAAGTGGAGTAAATATAACAATGGTTGGGGGCGGTGCGGTCCTGAGGAGTGCGAGAGACTTAATTTACAGTGGGGCGTGGCTGTCTAGACCAGATATA
>JAUTXX010491552.1:0-12420 GCA_032273605.1 Panulirus laevicauda | reverse complement strand
CTGCACGGCGAACGGGTCATCCATAACAATCCGTTTCTCATCGGATCGGCCGACAGCTTTACAGGTGGCACGAGCAGTTCTGTTGTACAGTTTTAGTGATATATCTTGCGTTTGTGTGTGTGAATATCTGTTCCCTCTACATCAGCAGATGGACGAGGATCAAATGTAAAAGAAGTGCGTAAAAGACTGTTGTCAAGCCATCAAGCTCATGATATATGAAGTTATGTGTCCGGGTCCTCGTCAGCTGCTTGTCATCGTGGTCATGAAGTAAACACGGGTAATTGAGTGGCTGTCGGGGATGTCATTTGTGGCATCACTTTTTTAGAGAGTGAGTCATTTGTACTGGTAACTGAGACGTAGAATCAAAGGGTAGATCCTTCGGGAATAAATATTTGGGAGTGTCTCCAGAATTTGTACTGATGCCGGACTTCTCCTGGTGACACATTTGGGTTAGGTATTAGGGTACGTCCTTAAAGGTTTTAGGTTAAATTATTTGTTTAAATCTTAGATAAAACTCTTAGGTTATGTGTTGCATTACGTCCCTAGAACAGTAACTTTGTCAGTGAATGTCCTGGAATCTTAGGTCCTTTTATACTAAGGTTCAGGATTTAGGCTTTGTCTTGTGGATCTAACCTAAGATTCTAACTTAGAACTACTTAAGGGTGTAAGGTAACACAGCCTAAGGACTTGAACTAGGTTCTGACTTAGAACTTCAGCCAGCTAGTAAAAAAGCAAAAATAACAAGAGTGGATGGTGTTGCCGCCCAGCCTCCCCACAAGCAGTCATACCGCATAATATATACATACCATGCCTCACCAGTGACGTTGGTGCTGTTATGTTTCTTTCATAAACCTCAACTGTTAGGTTAAAGCAGGGTACAGTTAGGTTAAAGCAGTCTGCAGTTACCTTAGGTCATTATTTTCACTATTGAAATTGTTTTGAAGAAATTTTAATGCCAGATATGGAAACTTTTTGATGTTTTTACATGGAAAAGTAATATAAGAGTTCTTACTAACAAACTCATTGTTTATCATGGGAAGCTGACATCAGTTTGAAATGGACCATGAAGTCTAATTACATAATGAAATGGTTAAGGATGTTTGTGTACAGTAATGTTCACTCTAATCCATGCATTACAGTGCTTCCTATAACTACTTTTATTTTAGTGGATACTCAATTTCTGTTTGTGTCACTTTGTCTTATCCTTCCCTACATTTCCATGTAATTTGGTGTGGATCAAATGCAATTAGCGTCATAAGTTGTATAAATTTACCCCAACTTACCATATAGTGTAGTAATGAACAGTCATTGTTTACCTTTGTGGAGAGAGAGTTTATTGATTTTCCTTTATTTTCTGTGAGTTGGCATCCTAACCCTGGCTTTTGACCTGACCCATATTGAGGATATAGTGATTATGCATTTGTTAACAGCAAAGTTTAGATTTGTTTATTGGAAGGAGACATAATGCATTTACATATAAATATTGGCTTTACATTTTAGAATTGCTTCTTGATTATTCACTCTGCTCACTGTTGATTGTGATTCTGTTTGTAAGACATAACTTGATGTGCTCTATGATTTACATATTACTCAGGAAAATAATCCTTCTCTTTCCAACTTCCAAGTCCCTGCAACTGCAGTGGCCTTTCTTGTTTATGTTGACTCAGTAGGCTGGTCTAGCATGCATGGGTTATATTTTGTCTTTTAAATTCATCATTTGATTGTCAATATAAGTACATCACACTTTTCTTTGCCATCCAGGTATAATAGAGGATAATTTAGAAGATGCAGCAAACTGCAAATATCCTGTTTTTTGTTACTGGATGCATAGTTGGAACATCCCACAGAGTTACAAATAAACTCATTTCCTGTCGTCATCTATTAACTCGGTATGTTTACAGATTTACAGTGGTAAATTCTTAAGAGATATGGCATAGATAGTGGTGATGATTATGAAGGCTTTATTTCGGAAGGACATCCATAGTTAGACAATAGGCAAAAACACAACACAGTGATATAGGAAAACGAAATCTAATATAGACAAAGGAAAAGAGCTGCTGTGTTTGGATATAGAAGCAGCTGCATCATCCACATATGCTTAGATTGCTGGTATATTTAACTTCTACCATCCCAGGTGTTTTATGAATAACTACTGAGATCTGTTTGTGCACTGAATTATGATCAGAACATCATTTGAAAGTTCATTCCTTTGCATGAACCTAGATGCAGAATTTGACACATTTAAGCATTTACAATTGTATACAGTGAATATCATTGAGGAGCTTATGCATCAGGGAATTTTTGACTGATGCTAAGGAATGCTACTTTGGTGAGCATAAGCTTATGTAAATTTAGCCCTTTTCTGCTGCATGTGATTTAAGGGCCTATATAAGTCCCATGTTAGGAAACCATCATATGTTGCCTGGTGAGCTTTATTCATGAACAGATTTCAACCTGAAATATGCTACTATATCTTTTGATGATATCCCTGGGGAGAGGGGAGAAAGATTACTTCCCACGCATTCCCCACGTGTCGTAGAAGGCGACTAAAGGGGACAGGAGTGGGGGGCTAGAAACCCTCCCCTCCTTGTATTTTAACTTTCTAAAATGTATATTTCATGTTTATCATTTGATTTATTATTCCATGAAACAAATATGATTGTTCATCATATTTTGATAAAACTTCCAGACTAATGAGCGGGGATACAGAAGCTACAAAGACAATCCGTTTTGGTGCTGTCAGTACTCCTTCTGGGTTGAGTAATGAGTTGATCTATGCTCCCCCAGCTGTGCCTCAGACAACATCTGCATCACCTGTTCTGGTTTTCTTTGGTGGAGATGTGCAGGTAGGAAATTATTTCATTCCTCTTTTCATGAAATTTTAAATAATTTATCAACTTTAGTCCCTTTATCTTGCAGAGCACAAAACTTACATTATATGACCGAGTATAGGACTATTAGTATTTTTAGAGTCAAAAGAAGCTGGATGAGGAGGACTTTATGATTAGTGTTTGTATACTGAATTTTAGTATTAAAATCACATGTTGTATAAAAACTCAAAAGAATTTAATAGCGAATTTTAATTAAGATGTGTACTATATCAGAGTACAATAAGGAAGAAATGATAATTAAGTTTAAAGCATAGAAGTGGTTAGAATGTCAAAGTCTGAATAGATTGTAAGGAACATTCTAAAGAGGTAAGATGAGGGCATGGTAAGAAACTGAGAATTGTATCTTTGAATATATGAAAGGATGTATTATATTAGCTCTAACAGATAGAGAAGGTGTAGCAAAGTGGAGGATGAGAAATTGGGATACTTGACAGAGCAGTTGAATGTTGGAGATGTAGGGAAACTGTGGCATCTTTGTTAGGTCAAATCAGAGCTAGATTGAGATGATGGAATGAATTTAAGAAAGGCTGAATATGGAGACGTAGGAATGCAGTTTAGAAAACAGTCACGAGTGGAACATGTATCTAAGTTAAGGGAGGGGTTGATTAGTACCTACGTTTTCACAATGTGATTATTAGAGCCTCAGTTAAGAGTAGTCATACTAAAAGACTGGATATATGCAGTAACGTTTACCTTTTTATAAATGATGTTGACAGAGAGAACTCCTAGGACTGTAAGTGGAAAAGTGAATGATAAGCAAGGTGGATTTATGACAGTGAGTTATGATTGAATCATGTTTACCCAGAGAATTATTATTAGAGAATAATTTACATTATATATCATTTTATGGACTTGCATGGAGTTACTTGAATGATATGTTGATTGTTTTAAAAGAAGGCTTTCATAGGAAGTCACTGAGTGTTGTAGAGAGGACTGGAATGAATGGGCCAATGGGAAGGTGGTGTTAAGTTGAGATAGGGTAAAGGAAATGCTCTGTGTGCCTTTGGTTGTTTAATTTCTTTATAGATTAAAATTTGGGATGTTCATAGCAGGTATGATGGTAAGAGAAGCAAAATGGAAAAAGAATTAAAGAGTAGGGATTTGTACGTGCATTAAGAAGTTGAAAGTAAATATTGTACCTGCGGGTGAAAGATATTGGTGTATGACAGGAATCGGTATGATGCATGTTCTTATGGTAAGGGGATGAGGGCTTTTGAATTTCACCTGTTGGGCAAATGTATTAATTAAAGTAGTGCAATTCCATGACTGAGACCTTCAACTTTTAAAGAGAGAAAAAAGTTAAGATATCTGTGTTGAAAGTTATAGTTGCTACCACTGTAAGGAAGTCATGGGAAATAAGAAAGAGCTTCTAAGTGGTGGTGTCTTTTCCAATGTGTGGAAGTTAAGTCAGGGTTTGGTCTATATGAATGACAATGAGATTACAGACTTTTTTTTTAACTGATAGGAGTGTAAAGTAAGATTGAATGTAATGAGATATGGGAGATGCTGTTGTGAGTAATGAAACAGAAAAAGGTTAGTAGGATAAATGAAGGATGGAGTGCAGAGGTATTTTGGGCATAGAGAAGGAATAGATGATTGAATAGAGGTATGTATAAGCAAGGGGAAGAGTGGAAGAAAAGGGGTAAGCAGGGTAAGGCTGAAGAATAAAATGAGGAAGAATTTGTTGTGAAGGCTCTTGATATGGAGAGCTTGGACCTAGTCAAGGATCTAGATGCAGGGAAGAATCTTAGGAGGGTTGTTGTAGATAGATAGAGCAGTTTTGCTTACAGTGTCTGTTGTTTTTAGCCACTTGAAATTTCAGTAAATTAGGATGTAGTGAGAAATGAGAAATTTAAGCCTTAAATTTATTTTATCAGAATTATCCTGAGGTTATGGCTGCTCACCGTGATCACAAACACTACATAGAGTGGTCTTTAACAAGAACGGCAGCACTGCTTGCTACAAAGTTTCCAGCACATCATATATTTATTGTTAAACCTAACAGGTATGTTTGAACCTAAATGATATGGGTGAATTGCATAAACATAACATTTCATAATGTAATACTATGTAATACTGTGATTGCTAACTGATTGGAAGATTTTTGAAATATTTTTTTATGCTAGATAAATTGAACCCTAATGCCTCCTCCAGACTATTATTTGTTTTTAGGAGAAATTAAACGTCAACAATTGCTTTTTGACAGTTATTATGCTTCTGGTCAGTTGAGTTTGTGAGAGATGAGCTTTTGATGATCATTAGTTTGAAGAGGGTGTGCCCAGTGCCCTGATTATTTGACATTCTTTTTCTTTCGTATTCATGCTGCTGTACTGTTTTAGGTTGTGAAATTACTTAAGTCTCTAGCTCATGTATTACATGGGCATAGAAAGAGACCTTTCATATTCTGAAACTGCTCATCTTTTTTCTTGCATAAATGTGTAATTTAAAGTGTGAACATGTAGAGAATCGTCATAGGGTATAACCAAACTGACATTGTTTCAATAATTCTCATTGTACAGTGTTCTGTGGTACAGTACTGACCATTGGTGACTAGATTGTTCTATCATGAATTTGTATTGATTATCTGGTTGCAGGCAAGGAAGCTGCAGATTTTTGGCTGATAAATAGATGGTTATAATACTCTTTATGGATTTATTTCAGAATGGAAAGGAAAACATTCAGCTGCTTCGACAACTTTGTGCTAAGCAATAGTGTAGGTGCACCAACACATGAGCCTGGTTACGAAGCTATAGTTCATCTTGCTGCCCTCATATCAAGAGGGCTTAAGATAGCACAAAGTGAGGGGAGAAATGATAATACATATTCTAGCCACCATTTTTCAGAAGGAAATAATGTTGGCATATTACCACATCCCCTCTTTCAAAGTTGCCAGCAAGACAAGGAAGTACCAGAGCTGCAAGAGTGCACAATAGAAGAAGGTTCTGCAAGTAGTACTCATTACTTCAGTAATCAGAAACCTAATGAATCTGAAGTGAAATTTGATGATGTAACACTTATTGGCTTCAGTAAAGGATGTGTTGTTTTGAATCAGCTGGTAACAGAGTTTCATGCAATATCTTCATTTAGAAAGTTGGAAGATAGAGTACCAATGGATTTTATAAGGAAGGTAAGCTACATTTGATTCTCTGAATTTTTTCCATTGTAATATTGTGTTTCAGTTTTGATGCTGTACTGATGGGTACATGTTAGAATATTTACTCATTCCAACAGTATTACTGAAATTTAGATCTATAGTTTCTTCATACTTCATTTTGTCAATTGTATAGTTACCATGAAAATAATTGTAAAGTGGGTTGTAAATCTTTATCAGCCAGTCACAAGTGATTATATATTTACTGAACTATGTGAAATGAGGTATGCTTTGTTACCCTAATTATCATTTGCATTGACTAAATTGAATGGTCTTTTCATTTACTATAAAGATAAAGTTTAGACTAATAAAAATATTTCACAGGTGCACCATATGTATTGGTTAGATGGAGGTCACTCGGGTGGTAGTAACACATGGATTACTTCGTCCGCTATCCTGAAATCATTTGCTGCTCTCAAGCACATAAATATCCACATACATGTAACTCCCTATCAAGTAAGTACCAGGTTGTTTTTATATCTAGTGCCCTGCGTTTTTGTTATTATAAATGTAATTGTGTTTGTGTATATTTAAAAGTTTTTGAATGGTCACATGATCATTTAAATTTTATCACAGGTTCAAGATGAACACCGTCCATGGATAAGAAAAGAGTGTAAGAAATTTTATGACACCTTGCATCGTATTGGGGCCAAAGTCAGTTACACTCTCCATTTTGAGGACGAACCTGCTTCTCTTATGACACACTTTAGAATTCTAAATGAGTTTACCTGAGATGACAAAAGAAATTATGATATTAAAAATGTAGAGCTTTCCATATTCCAAGTTAGTTTTTGCATTGGAGTTTAGGCTAAGAAACTGTTTGTATCACAGTTCAGGAATGTTGTATTCAACACAAACATGGAAGTTGAGCTTGAAAATATAGGATAATCAAACAGCCAGCATGCAATGGGTTCAGTGCTGTGTGTCAAGTTTAACACCCAGGACCCATCATGCATATGATGGCTTGCCCTTCCCACCACAATCACCAAAGCAGGAGTCAGCCCATTGAGTCCCCCAGTCTATGGACTAATTGAGGTGGACTCGTCTTTCATTAATACTTAAGGGTAAATGTCAACCCAACTAGAAAAAATAAAAGATTAATTGCTCTGTCAGATTAGTTAGCTTAAATTTTTTTTTCATTAATGGATATTTGTCCCCTTGATCTTTCTTGGCTATTGAAGAAGTGGGAAAATCAATTTGAAGCTGTTAGACCGGTGCTGATGTCAGCTTTTCTTGCATTTTACAGCTACAGTTGGACAGTCTTAAAAGAGATGTGATTTGGGATTTATTTTCTTTCATTTAAGCAACAAGAAGCATTTGTCAGTTAGTTGTGTTTGTCAGGGTTGTTTGATTTTGCCATGGTTGTTTCTTGTTTTCATTGCTTAGACTTTACACGGAATGAAAATGAGGTTGGATGGTTGTAGTGTATGTACACTTGAAACGTGGTGGGACCAAATGGAAGCCATCACAGTTAATGTTTGCAGGTAATAGTGTTCTTAGCTGAATCACAGGAAATATTATGTTGTCTGTATGAAGAGTAGGGTTAAACCTTAACTTAAGCTTGAGCAAAGTTATTATGTTTAGAAGAGGAGGGCAGTTGCAGGATAATATCAATTTGAAAAAAGTGTAAGTTGTTAACTTTAGGTTTTTGAAAGTGATAAATAGTAAGAATGGTCATAAGATAGCTCAAGGTGAGAGTAGTCATGCATGGGGAAAGAATTAGTGCAGCAGAAAGAGCTTGAGTGAATGTGCAAGTTGGACTGCTCATCTATACATGTATCTATCTATATCTCTGATGCCTCTTCCAACTGGAACTCCCTCAACGAGGTGGCCATTGCAGTAGTCTCCATAACTGGTGAACTCCATTGCTGCTTCGTAGCCTTTAATGCCTCATTCTTAACAGGCCACTGGCATTGGCAAGTCTAGTGCAGCATTTGCAGAGGCTGCTACCTAATGTTTTTGCTGGCTATTTCTACTTAATGCTCCTGCCTGATGTTCCTACCTACTACTTTTAACTAATGTTTCTTCCTAATGCTCCTGCCTAAATGTACGTACTTACTACTTCTATGTACCCCTCCTACCATCTTGCCAAAAGGCAGGACAAGTGCATAGTGCTCACGGGAGGAAAATCTAGAGTTAAGAAGAATGAGCTGTGCGAGTTGAGCGTTGTCAAATGTTATGTTTAACAAGGAGAGATAAGATGTTTGTGGACAGAATGCCTGTAGTCCATGTTTGGGTGAGGCAGAAAGAAAAGACTGCTATTTGGGTTGGAGGAGTGCACCTTGACAACCAATGAAGTGCTGGCTCACTGTGCAGCCATCACTAACCCTCCTGATACCCAGGCAGGTAGTACTGGCAATATACCTCCCTGGTTGTTGGCTGCCAGCCAACTACTCCCTGCTCATCCTAGTTTGTAACTTTTTCATGCTTGTTTGCCAATTCCCATGTCAGCATGCTTGCACCAGGAACAAAGAAATGGCCTCATTTGCTCACATCTTATGGTTGGATGATGATTTTCCGAGATAGGTAGATAGTACTAGAGAGGAATGAGCTACAATGTATATTTTCATGTAGCATTAGTTGACTAAGTAATGAAAATGTGAGGAAGGTATGTGGCACAAAGATAGTTAGAAATATGCAAAAATTGTTTTTTTAGAGAGGTTATGGTTATGTTAGATGCATGGCAGATATTATATTATAGGAGATAACACATTTGTTGATTCAGGGATAGGCAGACCACAAAAGAGATGGGTATTTGTTGTGAATTGCTTTGGGTATTTCAGTTTAGGATGACAGAAGTTCTGTCGATAGTTTTTGGGAAGTTTTTCTTTTTAGGGAAATGGGTATGATGTAGATGGTCTTACCCCACATGTCACCTCATTATGCAGTTTGTGCAACTGTACAGAGAAGCTATATGCACAAGATCCACCACAGATGTATATAAAGAAAAAGAGATAGATACATCTGACCCTTGCTTTCTGTTGACTCAGTATCCAGTGGTCTGTTTACACTGCTTATGAAAAAATGTAATGGACCAAAAAAATTTTGTTTAAAAAACTGCCTGCAGCAATAGCAGGCACATTCTCTGGGAGGCAAGAAGAGTTAATAGCAATAGGAATAGATATCTTCTTGATTATTTGTGCTGTGAATTGATTGCAACAGGATGTTTCTTCTGTTTTCAAATTTCTACACAGGTAAAAAATAATGGATTAGTGCACTGTATGATAATGAATTTTTCATACTTTATAAAACTGGGCTATTTATAATACACGTCATGATTAAGCCAAACCGGATAATGTAGATCTTTTTTACAAGATGAATTATAGAACTCATCCGTAAATTGTATCTGAGAATCCCTTGACCGCCATTAGAATAGAACTAACTGAATTTCATGCCACAGTTAATTTCCTTGTCTTGTAAGTCTACCCAACTACCTCACAATGATGTAAATGTACTTCTTTTTTGATTAATTGTAAGATAGGTTAGAGATGAACTTCATGTCTGCCCAGATTATGTAGCATTCTGTAGGCTTTATTTATTGTTATCAAAAACTTTTATCATGATTTGGAGAAACAAGCATGTATAGTATTTGGAATAAACTATATTAACATGTTTCATAGTATCATAAACTCCAAGGTCATGTAAGTGATACTAATATATTTATCAAGCTTAATTTTTATTTGATTTTGATAGAAGTGTTTTAGTGTTAATCTGTGATCAGTATCTTTTCGATGTATCTAAAGTATGTTATTCTGTAGTTTTGGCTAAATTTGTTTAATAATGCCCATTGCCCATCCTAAACAGTTTCATCAGTTAAGGCATTTTGTTGAGAAAACAACAGTTTTTTCTTTATACTTGCTCATCTTTCCTGCTTTCAAGAGATGGAATTAAGAACAGATGACTGAGCTTTCAAGGTAAGGTCACTCATAATGGGTGCAAATGAAACTTTACCTATAGCAAAGGATTGTTAGCATATGTAATAATTTACCAATTAGAATAGTTAAAATTATTACTATAGGTATAATTAAAGATAAACAGAGATGTATAGACTTGACAAATACTTTACATCCATGACTAACATTACTCCAATCTTCCTCGTTACGTATAAAGTTTATAGGTGTTTCTTCTTTAGCCATATCTACTCTTGTCATCTGACTCTTTCACTATCACAAACAGTTCCAAAAGGACCCAGTGGCCTCATGCTGTATGCCTTCCTTTTTATTGTTTTCCCTTTTACTAATTACAGGCTGGAATTCATCTGTTGCATCAGGAGGTGTTGAACTAAGGCTGGCAAGAGCTAGATGGTGCATTTCACATGGCATGTGCAAGAGAAGTCACAGATGAGCTGTTGGAAGTTGGAGAGCTGGTTAGTTTCAGTGATGGGTTCCTTTAGCTTTTATGGTATAACCTTGCACACTGACCTCACCAGCCAGTCCTAGTCATTTTGCACTTGATGCACAGAGTTGAAAACAATATCAGTGAAAGTGATGTATGTGACCAGTAATTATCTGGCTTATTAAGGGACAAGTGCAATAAACTTTTGAATACAGGCACTAAAGCAACAGTGAAAGAAAATACATTATGCAAAGTCCAGTGACACTGTCACTGCCCCCACCTCATCACACACAGATCCTCATCAAGTTCGCTAAAACCGTCTCTTAAGGGCGAAAATAAGAACAGGATAAAAGTCTTGTGTCGTGTCTGTCCTCAGATCTAAACTTTGGTTCTCCAGGTGTCATTTATGATCACTTTCATGATGTGCTTAAAAGCTATATGGGGCTTACATACCTTTGTGACTTCCACTTATCTTCATTATAATAGAAAGCTTCATTCATGGTAATAGAAAAATTAATAGGAGAGGAATATAGTTAGTTCCAAATCAGTGGTGTGCAAGAATTCTCAATGCTATTGACTATAAAATGGAGAGAGTGTTTATTGAATAGTAAATAGTGGTAAGAAGAGTGGTTTAGATGAAAGTAGGGTTATTTCTAGGTGCATAATGTCGCCTTGGTTGTTTAATGTTTTTACGGATGAGGCATTGGTGTTACTGGACTTTTTGCAAGTGGTTACACTCAGGGTTAGAAATTACATTTATCAGCAGATGAAGTTCAAGTAGGGTTTCAGGCTTGGTGGCTCTCCCAACTGCTTGGAAGTCCTAGGGGTTTCAGGTTACTTCCTGCAGGAACAAATTTGTTTTTATCTTTTTTTTTTTTTTTTAAATTCATTCTTACCGAGATAGAAAAAACATTATAATGAGGCCATTTCTTTGTCTGTTCCAGGTGCTACCTCAGTAACATGGAAAACAGCAAACAAGTATGAAAGAAAAAAGACCAAAAGGAACCTGGATAGTTTATGTAAAACTTCTTTTAAATGAACACGTTTATATATTATAAAGGATATGAGAGGCATGCAAGGAATAGTGAATTGGAACGAAGTGGTATACCAGGGTCAACGTGCTGTCAGTGGACTGAACCAGGTCATGTGAAACGTCTGGGGTAAACCATGGAAAGATTTGTGAGGCTTGGATGTGGATAGGAAGCTGTGGTCACAACAGGTAGAGACCAAGTGTGAACGATTGTGGCCTATATTTTTTTTGTCTGTTTTCCTGGTGCTGCCTTGCTGATGCAGGGGCGATTTGGCACTAGTGTCAAACAGTTATGTTTCATTTAAAAAAGTATTACATCAAGGTCATCCAGCATTCTCATTTTAGCTTCAGTGTCTTTATCCAGGTAGACAGTGCTATTAAAGGTTGTAGAATTGGTAGCTGGATACATGGTCCTGAGATATGGGAATAAAAAGGGCAGTGCATGGTGGATGGAAAAGATTAGAAATGATGTGGAAGAGAAGAAAAAGGCATATGGCAGATTCCTTGATAAGAATGTACCAGTGGAAGTTCAGCAAAGGAGGAGGGAAGGATATAAAATATGTAAGTGTAATATTAAGAAGCTGATAGAGGAAAGCAAAGTGGATGAAGATTTTGGAAGAGAGTTAAAAGTTTTGGGATAATAAAAAATTATATATTGGAAGGTGAAAAAAGAAAGAGGTGGATGTAAGAGGAAATATTTCTGTGAGAAAAGAGGAAGGGGAGTTGCTAAATCAAAAGGAGGTGAAAGGAAGATGGAAAGAGTATTTTGAAATGATGAATGTTGGAGAAGAGGCAGCAGTTTTTACATGTATGGGTATAGAGGATGGAAGGAAGAGGATTCATGTGCAAGGGTCTATAGCAAAAAAGGGAGGTATGAAGGGCAATAATGAGGCTAAAGGTAGGTAGGGCACCTGGAGTGGATGGGATTACTGCTGAGATGCTGAGGTATGGAGGAAGTGTGTTAAAGTAGATGCACTTGATGTGCAATTTAGCATAGAAACAAGATTGTGCTT
>JAUTXX010491441.1:0-12420 GCA_032273605.1 Panulirus laevicauda | reverse complement strand
CTCTCTCTCTCTCTGTGTTGGAGGTTCTAGTCATAGGCAAAGTATACTTTAATTTTGATGGAAAGATTAATTTGGGATTGAATGTAGCTTTTTTTGTGTAAACCCAAACCAACTATCACTTTCATTCCTTCAAAGATATACTTATGTAAGTTAAATACTGCATTTATGCCTTGAAAATTGGTCTTGAGAAGGGTAATTTTTAGAAGGTCATGTTTGGTGAGCTGGGTTAGTAGCTGCATTCAGGTAGAAAGACAGATGGACAAGGATCACATTCACAAATATTTATATGTGATAACACTGGTAAGTGGACATGGACGGCTTTGGGGTTACACGTATGCACACACATGCACTCACATATCTATCCAGGAGTTACATAGGCAGGCAAAGAAACTTGAAATCAAGGCAGAATTCAGTAGGGTAATTGTCTAATATAGTGAGATGGTTAAAAGCAGAAGCCAAATGAGGCAGAAGTATGGAACACCACTACCAGCACCACAGATAGATCAAGTATGTTAGGTGATGGAAATGTCAGAGTGAAAATTGTGTATAGAAATAGTGGATTAGTAGGAGATAGTAAGGAGTTAGAATTTAAGGACCTGATTAGAGAAAGATGCCTGTGATATTGTTGGAGTTGTGGAAACAAAGTTTACGAAAGAGATATGATCTCACTTGATTTGCCCAGAGGGATACATGAGAGAGGAGGGAAAGAGAAGGCAGAGGAAGAGAAAGTTTGTTCAACTTAATAATGAGAGCCATAAGTTTCAGGAAATAGGGAAAAGTGGCCCATTCAGACTGTACAAATGGGAACAGAAACTCTAGGAAAGAAATGCATAAGAATGTTGATAGTGTATGATCCTTCAAAGAAATTGCTGTGATCCATAACAAATATAGTGATAATAAGGAAGGGACTATCAGGATGGCACATTAAGCACAAATATGCACTCTCAAAGATGGTAAAGCACTGATAGTGGTGGATTTCAAATATAAAGAAATACTGAAGGACTTTGAATTTTCATATTGAGGGAGTCATGGAGACAAGTTTTTTCATTGTGTGTAGGAAATCTTTCTTTGGAAATGTCAAGGGTTTTGATAGTTTGATAAATGAGTCCTCTTGTTAACAGTTAGGTATGATATTAGATTATGTCTAGTTTTGATGATATTTAATTTGGTAACTCATTTTAATCCTCAGCTCAAGTTTTCCCAATATAAACATTTGTAACTCTGTATTACTCTAATAATCACTTAGGATGACTGAACTGCTAAATGGCTGTAACTAATCATTGTTATAATTTTCGTTTCTTATAAGCTGAAGATATAGGTTAATAATATCTTTTATAGTTATCACATCCTGAACATGTTTATTATCTGTTAACATACTTGTTGAATGCTAAACACTGTCGTATTCCATCCAACAGACTTTGCTTCTTTGCTTCAGAGAGTAGTGTGGATGAAATGTAATACTTTGAGGTAGTTTAGGTATGTGGAAAGAATGCAAGACAGAAAGTTTTCAAGGAGAGTTTATGATTGTATGATTAAAGGGGTTGGTGTAAGAGGAAGACTCCCTGTGATATAGGGAAATAGATTAGAAGAGTACAGGAGGAAGAGAAGTGGTGGAAGAATGTACGGAATAGTGTGTGCGATGGAGGCATGTTAAGGACAGGGATAAGCAAATACACTTTTGCCATGGCCACCCCCTGGATGGGAGTTCCCAGAGGGAATGGGTGTCAGAGATATAGACAGAAAGATAATCATTTTCAGGGCAAAATTAGTGCTATGCCTTGGATTCATAGAAATAGTAAGGATACGTGTGCATCATGGTGTTTGGATTTTTACGTGTAATTATGGCAGTAAGAGATAATTTTTAAACTTCTAATTTCCTATTGACTTTCACTTCAGTTGTTTGACCTCTTGAGGCAAAAATTATTTTTTTTCTCATACTTTTATAACTTTCATCCCTTGGCAGATTTGTCAGACCTCGACCCAAATGCTGATTTAAAGTCGCCAATCTCACTTGTTCATGAAATAGCATTGAAGCGTAACTTGACTGTTACATTTGAAGTTATACGCGAGTCTGGGCCTCCACACGTACGAACATTTGTCACAGTATGCGTGGTGGGAGAATACCGAACTGAAGGAGAAGGCACTGGCAAAAAGGTATGTATTGATTGTTTGAGTTAGAAGTGCATGACATAATTCATTATTGTTTATAGTGCACCGTTTTCTGCAATGGAGAGCAAAGTACCAAGAATTTTTCTCAAACGTCTCTGATACTGACTGTACATTCAGTCAGAGACTGAGACCTGCTCATGGCAGTTATTACTGGATCTGTTAGCTTGGCCAGCTGCTTAGTGGATGGTGGGCAGAGTGGTTGTGGTTGATGTTTTGACAGCTGTCAAAAAGAGGGGAGGCCATGGAGTTGTTTCTTTCTTTTCTTGAAATTGGTTTTACACAACTTCATTCACAGACACAGTGTTGGTGGTGGTACATATGCATAGAAACATTAAACATGACAGCTAAAGACTCAGTGTGAATAGATGTGGCCTTTCTTCGTTTGTTTCCTGGCACTACCTCACTGTTTCCTGTGGGGCAGGGTGGCACCGGGAATGGACGAGGGCAAGTAAGTATGAATATGTACATGTATATATGTATGTCTATGTATTTGTATGTGTATATGTATATGTATGTATGTATGTGTGCATGTGTGTATTCGAGTGGTTGGGTCTTTCTTCATATGTTTCCTGATGCTGCCTCACTGACATGGGAAATGGCAAGCAATTATAATGAATATGTAATAAATAACATTAAACTATACACACTAATGGTGAGAGTCAGGAAGGTGTGTGACTTGCATTTATAGGGAGGACTTAAAGGTTTTATCTGGCTTTGACTTCATTGGTCTTTCCATGCAGCTGGTTTGGTACACTTTGTGAACACTTATCTGGGGTCCTTCTTAAATTTCTCCTTTCTACATCCCATAATGTTTCTTATGGCTGCAGGCACTGTGTTGTACAGTCTCAGGGCCCTGGATTTTCAATGTGTTTTCTCCTGTGCTTATCACACCTTTTCATTTCAGTGATAATATTTTACAGAGTCTAAAATACCTGTCATTCTAATAGAGGATTATTTTTTAGTGTAGGCTGGGAGCTATCCCTTGTGTATTGTTTTTCATTTCTTCACTCCAACCATATTGAAGTTGGAACTTTTTTATTGTTGAAAAGCATGTTGGTTTTTGGCGACCTAGAGGAAGAATTTGCTTATTCCAATTTGTAGTTTGTCAGTGTCTTCATTTCATAAGATTTTAACCCTTAGTCTTGTATCATCTGTAGAGGATGAAATGAGACTTGCTTATGTTTGTGTAAATATCAGGTTAACAGTGAGGAACAGAATAGGTGGGAGTACTTTTCTTATTGGAAATGAGCTTTTGACTGTGGAATCATTGGAAAGTGCCTGATTTACAATGTGTTGTGATTTGTTACTTCAGGTGTGTATGGCCAATGTCTGGTTTTACCAGGTATTCCCTTCTTACACAATTTGAGTGCTGTGACACCATGGTCAAGTTTATCTGACTATACAGAAATATGGAATGTTGTATGTTCGTAGAGATTGTTCAAGGGATGGGGCCCTATGAGTGTAAAACTCCCTTTCTTTACAGGACAGATGGGAATTTACTTATAAACAGCACAAGTGTAAGATGATGAGGATGGAAAGACTTTGGTGAGATTACTACTTAGTAGGAAATTAATTACAGGATTTTGCATGTGAAAAATATCTAGGGGTTGACATTGTGCTTAATTTATCATCTAAGCTGCATGTCAGGAGAATTGTGAAAGAGGCAAACTGTTTGCAGAAACTTTATGAATCATTCAAATATATGGACTGGTTTGTAAAATTATTTACTTCATGTATCAGACCAAAACTGGATTTTGCCTCATAAGTGTGGTCGCTGCACCTAAAGAAGCACAGAAATCTGAATGAGAGGTTACAGAGAAGAGCAACTAAGATGTGACCTGAATTAAGACAATTGATCTACTATGAGAGGCTTAAGGCAACAAAGCTGTCCACTGTAGAGGAGATAAGAGAGATTCGGGGGACTTCATGACAGCCTTCATGTTTGTGAATCAGCTGGATGACATGGACTGGGAACAATTCTTCAATAGATGCAGCAGTGCAGTAACCCGAGGCCATAACAAAAAGCTGGGTGAAAAGCTTGCTAGAAAGGATGTTAAGAAGTCATATTTTAGTGTTATTGTGGTGGATGTTGGAACAAATTGACCAATGAGCCAGTGAATGCTCGGAGTTCACAAAGGTTTAAAGAGCTGGATGATAGCATTTTATGTTCAGGTGATGGGGCCCCACAAGTATAGAATTCCTCATGCTCTGCAAGTTGCTTATTACAAATAGGTAACACACACACACACACACACACACACACAAAAGCTTGTATGCTCACAATTGTGCTGAAAGTATGTGCAGATTCACTTGACAGATCTCTTGAAATACTGTTCATGGTGTCGCTGGAGAAAAGCAGAGTCAAAGGAATGGAAAAGGGTGAATGTCATACATGTCTAAAAGAGAGGAAACTACGAAGAGGCATCAAACTACAAACTGTTTACCCTGATGAGTGTTGTCTGTAAAGTCCTGGAAAAGATGATCAGGAAGCAGATAGTTGACTTTGTGCAGAGAAGAAATTACCTTAGTGAAAAAAAAAAAAGATGATTTTAGGGAAAGGAAGTCATTTGTAATGAGCTTCTTAGATTTTTCTATGAGAGATTAAGCTTGGTTTTAGACAAAAGAGATTACTAGGTGGATTGTTTGTATACAGACTACCTGAAAGCACTTGACATTGCACTGCATGGGATGCTGATTAAGAGGCTGGACCACCAAACAGGAATAAGATGGAGACTCCTTCATTTTATTGAAGAATATGTTAGTGGAAGGACACAAAGTAATTATCACCTTTGAAAATATCTGGGGGAGGGGGCAGTCAAGGCTTTTTGCAGACACTGTATAGTAGTCCCAACAATGTTATATGGATGTGAGGCAATAGCTGTAGATGGTGTGTAGAAGAGGGTGGAGTTGGTTAGAAATCTAAATGTTTGAGGACAACATGCTCTGAAGTGGTTTGATTGAATAAGTGTTAAAGGGGTAAGAGGGATGTGTGTTAATAAAAAAGAGTGTGGTTGAGAGAGCTGAAGAGGGTGTTCTGAAATGGTTTGGACCCATGAAAAGAATGAGTAAGGAGAGATTGACAAAGAGGATATATGTATCAGAAGTGGAGGGAATAAGGAGAAGGGGAATTGGAGATGGAAGGATGGAGTTAAAAGGATATAGAGTGATTGAGGCTGAGCGTGCAGGAGGGTGAGGGTTGTGCATGGGATAAAGTGAATTTGAATGATGTTGTATACAGGGGGTCGACAAGCTGTCAGTGGACTGAACTAGGGCATGTAAAGCAGCCAGGGGAAACCATGGAAAGGTCTCTGTGGCCTGGTTGTGGATAGGGAACCATGGTTTCAGGGAATTCCACATGAAAGCTAAAGAATGTGAATGACTGTGGCCTTTCTTCATTTCTTCTTGGCACCACCTTTCTAATGCAGGAAACAATAATAATTATGAAAATATATTGGAATTATTAACTTATTTATGGTTAAACCAATGTTGTTATTGTTCATCTGATGTCCAGGCTTTAGTCTAAAGATTATTATTATTATGAATATAGAGAATGGTGGTAACCAAAGTGTTTGGGGAGGATTCTTGTGCACCACCCTGCACTGAGTATGGAGAAGAACAAAGATAGAGGGATCATACATATACTATTTGGCTGGTAGAATGAGAGATTAAGAAAGTGAAAAACAGATAGAAATTTATATCACTATGTAGGACTGTCAAGACAAATAGGAAGAAAAGATCACTGAAGAACCTAGTTCTAAGAGAACTGTTAATCACATAGTTATACTTTTATTATCTTATAGTTCTTAGGGTATTTTTGTAATCACACTGTTAGTTCTTAGATTTCTGTGGTAATCATATGATTGTTGTATTACTGTAGTTAGTATGTAATGAGTTTTACAATAATCATGTAATACAAATAGGTCAGCAAGAAAAGAGCAGCAGAATTAATGTTGGAGGAACTTCGCAAACTGCCAGCTCTACCCCCCACGTCTCTTGTGCGTGTCAAGCGTAAACCCACCACTAAGAAGAAGAGCCGAAATCTCATCAAGGTGGGTCAAGAGGCAAGTATAGCATTGGTGCTTTTATTTCAGTGTGATTGTTTTGATAATTTTTTTTGTTTTTGTTTTTTGAGCTCATTGGGAAATACTTGTTTTTATGCATTTATTTTTTCTAGATTCATTATTGAATTGTATATCAGTTTTAGTTTGTTAGATGAATGTCATAAAATATTCATGCACATGAATGAATATATTCTCAGGAATTTTTGGATTTGGGGACTTTTATAAGAAAAGAGAATTTAAAATGTGTATGTAATGATTTTGTACTTAAGGTCATTATGCTTCACCTTCATTATTGTCTGCTCATGATGTATATCTCAAGAAACTTGTGTGGTCATTGTATGCAAGATTAAACATTTTTACTAATGTCTTTGTGGTGTAATGGTGTAGTAGTTGTGTGTGTATTAGCATGAGTAGATGTACTTTTTTTTTTAGAATGTAGGTGTATCAGGATTTTGTAAAGATTACTTTTCTCAAGCCTGATGTTTTGATGCTTACTTTATCACTGTGCTTAGCTTGCTTTGTATGTTTCACTGCCATTAGTTGTATCCAATTTCCTTAGTCACATTGGGTTTTTGAATTCTCTGGAATTTTGTCCTCGTTAACTTCTTAGTTTTTAGACATCCCTGCATTTATCTGTATTTGCTCCCTCATAAGTTTCCATATTGTTTCCATCTAATGTATGCCAAGTCCTCTTTTGTACTCAGGTCTGTGCAACAGCACTAGATGCTTCCCTTCCATACCAATCTATAACTAACCACCATCCTTAAGAAGTAATATGATATATACCCTTGCTTCACACTTACCTTATCTCAGCTCACAGCTCTCCCAACCCCCAATAAATATAACATTGATAGAGCACATACACAGTGAACAAAACTTACAAACATTAAACAGCTGAACTCTCACCTCATTCTGAAACTCAGACCACCAGACATGAACCCATTGAAAACCACACTTCCAAAACAAACTCAAGTCACAGTCTTCTGCTTTATTTCTGGATAACACCCACTGTTACAACACTGTAAACACCATTTCAACATATCTGAAGGCCTTTCATGCCCATGATACAACTACCATAAAGAAGACACCAAACATGAATTACTCACATGCCCTGCACTCTCTGCACATAGATGTACATAATACATGAGAACAGTTTATGACCTGTGGTCCCAACTGGTGGATGTGGTCAACTTCCAGAATGCTGCAGGAGCCTCATTAGAATAGAAAGGACTTCTGGGGCAGGAAGGTAAGGTAAGGTTGTTTTCCAAAAATGGTTAAGAATTGAATTTGCCTAAATTCTATGATTTTTTGTTATAGAAAATGAGATTTGTTTCACAGCTTATACTGTATTACCACCTCAGCCCCAGTTCTACCACTTCCTTGACATTTGAATAATGATAACTTTTATAAGGCATAAAAATACTTGTTAAAGAATAAAGAAATAAGTGAAATAAACTATTTTGCATGAGTACTAGCTTTAGTGCACTTCTTTTCATTTGACTTAGACCAGAAGTAGGGCTAGTGTGTGAACTAACTTGATGCATGAAATCCATAGTTGAAATAAGGGTGTATAAGACAGAATGGACAATTTAAGGATATGTGGAGTGCATCTGGCAGTGGAGAGTGTGTTGCATTCATGGGGAGAATTTTCAGTCCAGTTTTCATACAAAATTATAAACAGAATGCCAAAAAAAAATTACAGTAAGGAACAGGTACCTTAAAGGCTCAATTTTGTGAATTTCATTTTATTGCTTTTCAAGGTTATGGACTGGAGGCCCAAATAACACCAAATATTAGTCTTGAAGTATACTCACCCACAAAAATATCGCAGACAAATCTTTAACATACACAAGGCTGTACCCAATGTTACCTAAGAAAAGATAGCAGCCTTTGGTGATTTTAGAGTATTTAAAAGCCAAAGTATGATAGCTTTAAACCTTGCCCAGATTCTGAAGTACCTACATTACATGTGTAGGGCCTCAGATGCTGCAGTATGGGTATGAGAAAGTAACAAATTAACTCAAAATCAGGTCCTTCCAGGCCTCTTTCAGGTTTTCTGTAAATTTTTTCCCAGTTCATTACTAGGTCTTCTTCAGGTCTCTCCTAGGTTCTCCATATGTCATCCCAAATCTTCCCCAGATCCTTCCAAGGTCTTCTCAATCTTCCTCAGGTCTTCCATGGGCTGTTTAACATATCTCCTGCAGTTTAAGTCTGTCTTCTACAGTTTTTCTTCAGGTTCTACCAAAGTTTTCCCAAGCTACTCCTCAGGTCTTCCCTAAAGCTTTCCCAGATCCTATCTGGGTATTCCATGAGGTTTTCCCAAGATCCTCGCATATATTCTACTGATTGTCCTCAGGTCTTCCTCACATTCTACCCAGGTCCTCCTTAGACTTTCCACAGGTCTTCCTAAATCTTCCCCTTGTTCTCCCCTCATTTTCCCGGGTCTTAGGCAGTTCATGCTCAGGTCTTCCGCAAGTCCTCCTCAGATCTTCTTTAGTTCTCTGAGGTAGTAGGTGTTGGCTAGCCACAAACTAGGGAGGTATAGTACCAGCAGTACCCACCTGAGTATTAGGAGGGTTAGTGAATGCTGCATAGTGAGCCAGCATTTCATTGGCTGTCAAATGTTGCTCCTTTGGCCCAGGCAGCTATCTTTTCTTCTTGTCTCATCCACATTTAAAGTAGCTAGTTTTCATTTCACAAGCTTACAATCTCTCCATCTCTTACATGCCACTTGAGCACACTTAACCTACATGACTTGTTTTTCATAACTCTGTACTTTTCTACAGTAGGCACCCTGCTTTTATGCGAAATCTCATCATTAGTTATTATAAGTAAAATCTTCCCTAAGGATTCTTTAACCCTTTGGATGTGCATTATAATTTCATGGGCATACCCGGTTGATGCAATCTCACCATCAAGAAATGAAAGTAGTTATAAACTGTGTACCACTTTTCTAACACACACACACACACACACACACACACACACACACACACACACACATACACATACTCAAAAAAGGAGGATTCTATGCTTATTACTTAATTTTCAGAGAAAAGCATATTTGACAATGAGAAATAGTTTTCTTTTATCATAAAATTAGTACACCTTATCACCCTGAGCTCTTTGCTCTGTCCACTTTCTCTTTGTACTTTTTCATTTATAGTTATGATTAAAACAAAACATCATAATCTTAGGAAAAACTTTAATCCAACTTATAATTGTAAGAACTACGATCAGAATCACAAATGAGGTGTTCGTAAGTAATGATACAAAAGAACACCTCTGAGGCCATCAACATCAGTTCTTGTAGTCTCCTCTGTTGTCAGCACTTGCTTCTTCTTTCTGCTCATGGTGTCTGGAAAGAATAGGAAATGACTTAGATGGAAGTGTCAGGGTTAAAAGGACAAATGTCTGGGTTATATTGATGCCTGTTGGGGTTAAAGGGATGCCACCACTTATCCCTTGTCAGAACATTCAAAATTATCTGAATATTTTCTTTTATGGAGCTTGCTTAAGAACTTTGTTGCTAAAATTGATAAAAGGTTTCTTTGGTGATTGACAAATGTTGTTGTTTGATATGTAAAGGTCTGCTTGTCTGGCTTTGAGTATGTTGCTGTTAGATGGATTCATAAGGGTAGGTCCTATTTTAACTTTCTTTAGTTTTTTCTTGAGGACTTTATCCTGTTGATAGGTAAGCTCTTACATGCTCCTAGGATTCTGTTCTTTGGTGATAAATGTAGGCTTTGAAAGATGAAAAACCAGTTTTCTATCATAAGCAAAGTCCTGTGTGCATCTGTTTTACTTTCCCTTTCCTTTCTTTGTATTTTTCCATCATAAACTTACTGATTTTGGATGGTAATAGGCCTAAGAGACAGTCACTATCTGTTAGTAAATGAGTGAGATTAAGAGGTCACTAGTTACTACTTTACCCTCCAAGCCATAGTGTCAGGTTTGAATGGGTTGCTCAATGATTATTGAACATCTACCTGCCATAGATATCATATATGGTCAACAGAGTTGAATCCTTAGGGTTGTACTTTATATTGAGGGATAGAAAGGTGTATTAATCTCCCATCAAGCAAGTGCTTTCTTAGTTGCTGGTAGGACTCTGCAAATGACAGAATTTTTTTTTTCCTTTAAGACTTACATATTCACCAATTCCACAGCTGTTTGTAGTGATAACCAAGGCATTCCAGTGCTCTTTTAGTGATGTAGGCAGATGAGTCAGATCGGCATCTTTTCCGAAATAGCAGGATCACAGGTAGTATACCATCCAAAACCATAAAGCTTGCACTGTCTAATGGAGTCTCATTTCTTATGGGTTTTCAGATTTTGCTTTTGTGATATGGGAACACTTACTAGGATGAAAAACCTCACAATATGGAAGAAGTAAAGTAACTAGATGTTTAGAAATTCTATATGATTTAGTAAAAAAAATGAGCCTAGATATACAAAATTTCCTTAGAAGGCACAAGCAGAAATATGAGAGCCTAGATATACAAAAATCCTTTAGGACGTGTAAACAAAAAATATGAGAGCCTAGTTAAAAGAAATGAGAGTTTATTAAAAAAAATGAGCCTGTTAGAAAAAATATAAGAGCCTAGAAAAATATGGAAAGATTCTTTGTATTGCCAACTGAAACATAGAACATGCAGGTAGAGAAACTTTTATAAGGTGAGTTGACAGATGGCTCAAAAAGGTTCCAGGTGAATTTGCAAGCATACACTGAACATTGCAATAGAGAGTAAGAGCATTGTGAAACATGTGGCATGTCTGTTGAGTAATGTGTGCTTACCCCAGCTTTTGGCAAATTCTTCTTATAGGTATTCATAAGTTCTTTTTCTTAGCTTGTTGTGATAAGTCTTTAAATTTTGAATGCAGAAAGTCATCTTAAAGAGAGTTGTAGTGGCAGGTGCCAGGAGTCATCATATGAGCACTTGTTTTTACAGGCATATTTAAACAACCAGCCAATGTTTTGACATTCATATGGCAACCAAGTATCTCATGATCACTTCAGGTGCTTATTACAGACTACCACAATCTGGAAGTAATTTAGAAGTGTAAATATGTTTGTAAATAATTGCAGACACGCTTGTTTAATTCTGGAACTCCCTCAAGGGGTTGGCCACGGCAATAGAGTGTCTATAACTAGTAAACTCTAGTGTTGCTTTGCAGCCTTTATTGGCTCACCCTTAACAGGCCATTGGCAGAGGTGAAGTCTAATGTAGCATTTGTGGAGGCTCCTACCTTCTGTTTCAACCTAATGCCCATACCTTAATGTTCCTACTTACTACCATCTGTTGCTCCTACCATTTTGCCATAAGGCAGAGTTAGCACATAGTGCTCACCACAGGAAAATATAGATTTACGAAGAATGAGCTGAGTGAGTTAAGTGTTGTCATGTGTTATGTGTGACAAGGAGAGATTGCACGTTTGTGGACAGAATGCCATACTCCACATGTGGTTGAGGCAAAAAGAAAAGACAGCACCCTGGGTCAGAGGAGTCCAGCCACTGAAGTGCTGGCTCACTATGCAGCTGTCCCTGACCCTCCTGATACCCAGGCAGGTAGCACTGGTAGTATACCTCCCTTGTTGTTGACTGCCTGCCAACTACTTCCAACCATATGTATATGCAGGGGGTAGTGATGTTGTTTCCTGTGGGGCTGGGTAGTGACAGGAATGGATAAAGGTAAGTATGAGTACATATGTATGTATGTATGTCTGTGTATGCATATGTATGTATGTGTTGATATGTTTGTATTTGTTCATATATGTACATTTATGTATAGATTCAAGTATATGAGTGGATGGGCCATTCTTCATTAGTTTCCTGACGCTACCTTGCTGACGAGGGAAACAGCGATCATGTACAATGAATAAATAAAGTAAATATATGTAGATATATATGTAAATGCGTGATTGTAACCAAAAACAGTGATAAGTGTCATTGAGTGAATGTGGGTCATAAGACTTGCCCCAAACCCCATTTCCCTGCATTGCTTTTGACAGGGGAAGTATGCATTATCTTTATGTTACCACTTTATAAGTTAGGTTAGCTAATGTGTTTCTACATATCCTTTTACCTTTACATGTATATTTTTCATAGGGTGAATCATAGGGTGGGGAGGGGGCAAAAATTCTGGGAGCGTTGAAGAATGTGTGGAAGTCGAGAACATTATCTCGGAAA
>JAUTXX010491219.1:0-12421 GCA_032273605.1 Panulirus laevicauda | reverse complement strand
ACTCTCTCAAGGCACTAGATTGAATGCAGTCTCCCTCTCAGGGCACTAGAGTAGACGCAATTTTCTTGTCAAGCCACAGGGCTTGACACAGTCTCTCAGACCACTAGATTGGATACAGTCTCCCTCTCAGGCCACTAAACTGGACACAGTCTCCTTGTCGGAATACTAGAATGGAAACAGTCCCTCTCTCAGCCCGCTGCACTGGACGCAGTCTCCCTTTCATTCTACTACATTGGATGCAGTCTCCCTCTTAAGCCAACACACTGCATTCCATCTCCCTCTCAAAACACTGGACTGGACGCAGTCTCCCTATCAAGCCACTAGACTGAATGCATTCTCCTTCTCATGCCACTGAACTGGACGCAGTCTCCTTCCCAATCCACTAGACTGGATGCAGTCTCCCTCTCAGGAGAGTAGCCTGAATGGAAACTCACTGTAATGCCTCTAGAATGGATGCAGTCTCCCTCTTCAGCCACAAAACTGAGTGAAGTCTCAGTCTCATGCGACTAGAATAGACGCAGACTCCCTTTCAGGCCACGAGACCCAGCCTCCCTCTCAAGCCAATAGACTGGATGCAGTCTCACTTTCAGGTAACTAAACTAGAAGCAGTTTCCCTCTCAAGCCACTACACTGGACACAGTCTCCCTCCCAAACTACTGGACTGGACGCACTCTCCCTCTCAAGCCACTAGACTGGACGCAGTCTCCCTTTCAGGTCACTGGACTATAAACAGTCTCCCTCTAAAGCCACCAAACTGGACTCAGACTCCCTTTCAAGATACTAGAATGGACGAAGTCTCTCTCTCAAGCCACTAGTCTGGACCTAGTCTCCCTTTCAGGTAATAGACGAGAAGCAGTCTTCATCTCAAGACAATAGACAGGATGCTGTCTCCCTCTAAAGCCATTAGAGGGCAAGCAGTCTCCCTCTCAAGCAACTAGACTGAAAGCAATCTCCCTCACTGGTCACTAGGCTGGACGCAGTCTCCCTCTCAAGCCAATAGAATGGACGCAGTCTCCCTTTCAGACCACTAGACTGGACGCAGTCTCCTTCTCAAGCCAATAGACTGGACGCCATCTCCCATACAGGCAACTCGACTTGGTGCAGGCTTCCTCTCATGACACTAGTCTGGATGCAGACTCCCTCTATTGCCACAAGACAGGACGAAGTCTCACTCTCAAGCCACTAGACTGGATGCAGTATCCCTCTCAGGCCACTAAACTGGACGCAGTCTCCCTCCCAAGCCAACAAACTGGACGCAATCTCCCATACAGGCAACTAGACTTGGTGCAATCTTCCTCTCAAGACACTAGTCTGGATGCAGACTCCCTCTATTGCCACTAGACTGGACGTAGTCTTCCTCTCAAGATAATAGACTAACGCTGTCTCCCTCTAAAGCCAATAGACTGGAAGCAGTCTCCCTCTCAAGCCACTAGACTGAAAGCAATCTCCCTCTCTGGTCACTAGGCTGGACACAGTCTCCCTCTCAAGCCAATAGACTGTTAGGTCTCCCTTTCAGGCCATTAGACTAGATGCACACTCTCTCAAGCCACCAGACTTGACGCAGTCACACTCTCAGGTCACTAAACTGAACCCAGACTCCCTCTCAAGCCACAAGACTGAACGCACTCTCCCTCTCAGGGCGATACACTGGACGGTCTCCCTCTATGGCTAAGACAGGATGCAGTCTCCCTCTATGGCCAAGACAGGATGCAGTCTCTCTTTCAGAGCACTACATTGGACGTACACTCCCTCTGAGGCCACTAGACTAGAAGCATTCTCCCTATCAAGCCAATAGACTGGACGCAGTTTCATTCTCAAGCCATTAAACTGTACACAGACTCCCTCTCAGTCCTCTGGAATGGATGCAGTCTCCCTCTCAGACCACTAGACTCGATGGAGTCTTACTCTCAGGCTGACAAACAGGACGCAGTCAACGTCTGAGGCCAAGAAGGGACACAGTCTCCCTGTCGGGTCACTGAACTGGATGCACTCTCCCTCTCAGACTACTAGACTGGACGCAGTCTTCCTCCCAAGCCAATAGACTGGACGCAATCTCACTTTCAGGTCGGTAGGCTAGAAGCAGTCTCCCTCTCAAAACACTACACTGAACGCAGTCTCCCTCCCAAGCTACTTGACTGGACGCAGTCTCCCTCTCAAGCCAATAGACTGGACGCAGTCCCCCTTTCAGGTCACAATACTATAACCAGTCTCCCTCTAAAGCCAATAGACTGGTCGCAATCTCTCTTTCAAGATACTAGAATAGATGTAGTCTCCCTCTCAAGCCACTAGACTGGACGCAGTCTTCCTATCAAGCCACTAGTCTGCACCTAGTCTCTTTCTTAGGTACTAGACGACAACCAGTCTCCCTCTTTAGCCACTAGAATGGATGCAGTCTTCCTCTCAGGCCACTAGACTGAAAAAGTCTCCCTCTCAAGCCACTAGACTAAACGCAATCTCCCTCTCTGGTCACTACGCTGGACGCAGTCTCTCTCAATCCAATAGACTGGACGCAGTCTCCCTATATAAGCCACTAGACTGGTTGTAGTCTCCCTTTCAGGCCACTAAACTGACATAGTCTCCCTCCCAAGTCTTCTTTTCAGGTCACTGGGCTATAGCAGACTTCCTGTCAGGCCACTAGACTGGATGCAGTCTCCCTGTCGGGACACTAAAATGAATGCAGTCAGCCTCTCAGCTCGCTGCACTGGTCGCAGTCCCCCTCTCATCCTACTAGACTGGACGCAGTCTCCGTCTCAAGCCAACATATTAAATTCCGTCTCCTTCTGAAGCCACTAGACTAGACAGTCTTCCTTCCAGATCACTAGACATGATGGACTTTGCCTCTGAAGCTACTAGACTGGACGAAGTCTCCCTCTTTGGCCATTAGGTTGGAACTCTCAATACACTGGACGAAGTGTCCCTCTGTTCCCAAAAGGCCTTACGCACTCTCCCTTTCAAGCCAGTAGACTGTTCGCATTTTCCATTCCAAGCCATTGAAATGGACGCAGACCCCCTTTCAAGCCTCGAGACTAGAACCAACCTCCCTTTCAAGCCAATAGACTGGAAGCAGTCTCACTTTCAGGTCGGTAGGCTAGAAGCAGTTTCCCTCTCTAACCACTGCAATGGACGGAGCCTCTCTCCCAATCTACTAGACTGGACGTAGTCTCCCGCTCAAGCCAACAGACTGGATGCAGTCTCATTTTCAGGTCGCGAGACGAGAAGCAGTCTCCCTCTCAAGCCGCTAGACTGGATGTAGTCTCCCTTTCTGGTCACTAGACTATAAACAGTCTCCCTCTAAAGCCACTAGACTGGACGCAATTTCCCTTTCAAAATACGAGAATGGACGCAGTCTCCCCATCAAGCCACTAGACAGGACGCAGTCTCCTTATCAAGCCACTAGTCTGAACCTAGGCTACCTTTCAGCTACTAGAAGACAAGCAGTCTCCCTCTCTAGTCACTAGACTGGGCGCAGTCCTCCTCTCAGGCCACCAGACTGGAAGCAGTCTCCCTCTCAAGCCACTAGACTGAACGCAATCTGCCTCTGTGGTCACTAAGCTGGACACAGTCTCCGTCTCAGTCCAATAGAGTGGACGCATTTTTTCTTTCAGGGCACTAGACAGCACGCACACTCCCTCTCGAGCCACCAAACGTGACGCAGTCACCCTCTCAGGTCATTAAACTGGACCCAGACTCACTCTCATGCCACTAGACTTGACACAGTCTCCAGCTCAGGCAAGTAGACTTGACGCAGTCTTCCTCTCAGGCCACTACACTGGACGCAGCCTCCTTCTATGGCCAACACTGGACGTAATATCCTTCTCAGGCCAAGACAGGATGCAATCACCCTCTCAGGACACTCAACTATACGCAGTCTCCCTCCCAAGCCACTAGACTGGACCCAGTCTCCCTTCCAGGCCACTAGACTGGCCGCAGTCTCCTAAGGACAGTGGTCTGGATGCAGACTCCCTCCAATGCCTCTAGACTGGACGCAATATCCCTCTCAAGCTACTACTCTGGGTGAAGTCTCAATCTCAAGCGACCAGAATGGACGCAGTCTCCCTTTCAAGTCATTAGGCTATAGCAGTCTCCCTCTTAAGCCACTAGACTGGGCAAAGTCTCCCTCTCAACCTACTAGACTTGACGCAGTCACCCTCTCAAGCTACTACACCAAACACAGTCTTCCTTTCAGGCCACTAGACTAGATGCAGTATCCCTCTCAGGCCACGAGAGTAGATGTAGTGTCCCTTTCAAGCAACAAGACTGTACGCAGTCTCGTTCTCAAGCCAATAGACTGGAAGCAATCTCCCTATCATCCCGCTGCAATGGACTCAGTCTCCTTCTCAGGCTACTAGACTAGAGGCAGTCTCCCTCTCAGACCACTAGACTGGGTGCCGTTTCCATATTATGTCACTAAACTAGATGTATTCTCCCTCTGAAGCTACTATGCTGAAACCACTAGACATGACGCAGTATGCCTCTGAAGCTACTAGACTAGACGAATTCTCCCTCTTTGGCCATTAGGCTGGATAGTGTCCCTCTCAAGCCAGTGCACTGGACGAAGTCTCCTTTTGTGGCCAATAGACCTTCCGCAGTCTCCCCTTCAAGACATAAACTGGACGAAGTCTCCCTCTCAGGCCGCTAGACTGGACACAGTCTCCCTCTCAAGTCTTCACATCGTCTCCCTTTCAGGTACTAGACAACAAGCAATCTCCCTCTGAAGCCACTAGACTGGACGCAGTCTTCCTCTCAGTTCACTAAACTGGAAGCAGTCTCCCTCTCAGGCCACTAGACTGAACGCAATCTCCCTCTCTGGTCACTAGGCAGGACGCATATTCCCTCTCAATCCGATGAACTGGACGCAGTCTCTCATTCAGGGCACTAGACAGCACGCACACTACCTCTTAAGCCACCAGACTTGACGCAATCACCCTCTCGTCACTAAATTGGACCAAGACTCCCTCTCAACCCACTAACGTGAGGCAGTCTCCACCTCAAGCAAGTAGACCCAACGCAGTCTTCCTCAGGCCGCTACTCTTGACGCAGTCTTCCTCAGGCCGCTACTCTTGACGCAGTCTCCCTCGAAGGCCACGACAGGATGCAGTCACCCTCTCAGCACACTAGACTGGATGCAGTCTCCCTCTGAGGCCACTAGACTAAAAGCATTCTCCCTATGAAGCCACTAGCCTGGATGCAGTCTCCCTCTCAAGCCACTAGACTTAATGCAGTCTCCCTCTCAGGCCTCTACACTCGACGCAGTCTTCTTCTCAGGCCGCAACACTGGACGCAGTCTCCCTCCAAACGAAGAATGGACGCAAACACCCTCTCAAGCCACTCGACTGGATGCAGTCTCCTTCTCAGGCCTCTAGACTAGACGCAGTATCCTCTCATGCCACTAAACTCGACACATTCTCCGTGTCAAGCAAATACATTAGAGTCAGACTCCCTCTCAAACCACTAGACTAGACGCAATCTCCCTATCAGGCCACTAGACTGGATGCAGTCTCCCTTTCAGGCCACTAAACTGAACGTAGTCTTCCTCTCAAGCTACTAGACCGGACGCAGTCTTCCTCCTAGGCCACAAGGCTGGACGCAATCTCCCTCCCAATCTACTACACTGGGTGAAGTCTAAATCCCAAGCTCCCTCTCAATCTATTACACTGGGTGAAGTCTGAGTCTCAAACGACTAGAATAAACGCAGTGTCCCTCTTTGGTCACGAGAGTAGTAGTTTCCCTCTCAACCAACAAGACTGGACGCAGTCTCCCTCTCAAGCCACAAGACTAGAAGCAGTCTCCCACTCTTCCCATCTGCACTGGATGAGGTCACCCTCTCAGGTTACCAGACTAGATGTAGCCTAAATCTCAGGCCACCAGACTGCATACAGTCTCCCTCTGAAACCGTAACGCTGGATGCATTCTCCATCTCTGGTCACTACGGTGGACGCAGTCGCCCTCTCAAGCCAAGAGACTGGACGAAGTCTTCCTATCTGGCCATTATGTTGGACGAAGTCTCCCTATCTGGCCATTATGTTGGACGCATTCTCCTCCTAAAGCCACTAGACTGGAAGCAGTCTCCCTCACTGGTCATTAGGCTGCAAGCAATCTCCCTCTAAAGCTAATAGGTCATAGCTAATAGACTGGATGCAGTCTCCCTCTCAAGCCAATATACTTGATGCAGTCTCCCTCTCAGGCCACTACACTCGACGCAGTCTTCCTCTCACGCCGCAACCCTGGACGCAGTTTCCCTCTAAGGCCAAGAATGGACGCATACACCCTCTCAAGACACTAGAATGGATGCAGTTTCCCTCTCAGGCCACTAGAGTAAACGCAGTTTCCTTCTCAAGCAACTACCCTCAACACATTCTCCCTGTCACGCCAATAGACTGGATGCAAACGTCCAATCAAACCACTAGACTGGCCGCAGTCTCCCTATCAAGCCACTTGACTGGATGCAGTCTCCCACTCAGGCCACTGAATTGGACACAGTCTCCCTCCCAAGCCAGTAGACTGGATACAGTCTTCCTCTCGGGCCCATAGACTCGATACTAGTCTGAATGCAGACTCCCTCCAATACCATAAAACTGGACGCAATCTCCCTCTTAAGCCACTACGCTGGGTGAGGTCTCAGTCTCAAACGACTACAGTTGACACAGTCTCCCTTTCAGCTCAATTGACTAGAGAAGTCTTCCTCTCAAGCCACGAGACTGGTCAAAGTTAAGCTAATACACTTGACGCAGTTACCCTTTTAAGATAATAGACAAGACGCAGTCTTCCTTTCATTCCACGAGACAAGACGCAGTCTCCCTCTCGTGCCACGAGGGTAGACGCAGTGTCCCTCTCAACCCACAAGGCTAGACGCAGTCTCCCTCTCAAGCCACTAAACTGGAAGTAGTCTCCCTCTCATCCCGATGCACTGGACGCAGTCTCCCTCTCAGGCTACTAAACTGGACGCAGTCTCCATTTCAAGCCACTAGACTGGATGCAGTCTCCCTCTCAAACCAATATACTGGATGCAGTCTCCCTTTCAGGCAACTAGACTTGACGCAGTCTCCATCTGAAGCCGTTAGACTGGATGCAGTCTCCCTCTTTGGCCAATAGAGTGGATGCAGTCTCCCTCTCAAGCCAACAGACTGGACGATGTCTCCCTATCTGACCACTTGCCTGCACGCAGTCTCCCTCTAAAGCCGCTAGACTGGACGCAGTTTCCCTCACTGGCCATTCGGCTGGACGCAATCTCCCTCTCAAGCTAATAGATTGGACGCAGTCTCCCTCTCAAGCTAATAGATTGGACGCAGTCTCCCTCTCAAGCTAATAGATAGGACGCAGTCTCCCTCTCAAGCTAATAGATTGGACGCAGTCACGCTCTCAAGACACTAGACTGGACGCACTCTCCCTCTCAGGCCACTAGAGTAGACGCAGTTTCCTTCTCAGGCCACATAACTTGACGCAGTCTCCCTGTCAGGCCATTAGACTCGAAGCACACTCCCTCTCATTCTTCTGAACTGGACACAGTCTCCCCCTTAAGCCAACGCACTGTATTCCGTCTCCCTCGTAAACCACTGGACTGGACGCAGTCTCCCTAACAAGCCAAATGACTGGACACACTCTCCCTCTCAGGACTTAGGCTGGATGCAGACTCCCTCCAATGCCTTCAGACTGGATGCAGTCTCCCTCTCTCGCCACTACACATGGTGAAGTCTCAGTCTCAAGAGTCTAAAATGGACGCAGTCTCCCCTTCAGATCACTAGATTATAGCAGTCTCCCTCTCAAGCCACTAGATTGGTCAACGTCTCCCTCTCAAGCTCCTAGATTTGACGCAGTCACCCTCTCAAGCCATTACACTAGACGCAGTCTTCCTTTCTATACTTGACGGTCACCCTCTCAAGCCACTAAACTAGACGGTCTTCCTTTCAGGCCACTAGACGAGACGCAGTTTCCCTCTCAGGCTACTACGCTGGACGCAGTCTCCTTCTCAGGCCACTACACTGGATTCACTTTCCATTTCATGCCACTACAATGGATGCATTCTCCATCCGAGGCAACTAGATTGGACATTCTCCCTCTGACGCCAGTACACTGGACACAGTCTCCCTTTCAGGACACTAGACATGACGCAGTTTGCCTCTAAAGCTACTAGACTGGACGCAGTCTTCCTCTCTGGCCACTAGAATAGACGCAGTCTCTTTCTCAAGCCAATATACTGGACAAAGTTTCCCTCTTTAACCAATAGGCCTTACGCAGATTCCCTTTCAAGACACTAGACTGGACGGAGTCTGCCTCTCAGGCCGCTAGACTGGACACCGTCTCCCTCTCAATCCACTAAACTCTACGCAGTCTCCCTCTCAGGCCACTAGACTAGATGCAGCCTCCCTCTCAGGACAATAGAGTGGACAGTCTTCCTTTGAAGCCTATTGACTGGATGCAGTTTCCCTATCAGTCCAATAGACTATGCATTCTCCATCTCAGACCGCAAGACTGGAAGCATTCTCCGTCTCAGGGTACTAGAGAGGATGCAGTCTCCCTCTCAGGTTACTAAACTGGATGCATTTTCCATCTCAGGTCACCAGACTGCATACAGTTTCCCTCTGTAGCCACTACACTGGACGCTGTCTCCCTTTCAGGCAACTAGACTTGACAGTCTCCCTCTGAACCCGTTAGGCTAGATGCATTTTCCCTCTCTGGCCACTACGTTGGACAGAGTTTCCCTCTCAAGCCAAGAGACTAGAAGATATCTTCCTATCTGGCCACTATGCTGGACGCAGTGTCCTTCTAAAGCCGCTAAACTGGAGGCAGTCTCCCTCGCTGGTCTTTAGGCTGGACACAATGTCCCTCTAAAGCTAGTAGACTGGACATAGTCTCCTTCTCAAGCTAATAGGCTGGACGCAGCCTCTTTCTCAATCCACTAGACTTGATGTAGTCTCCCTCTCAGGCCACTACACCCAACGCAGTCTTCCTGTCAGGCTGCAACACTGAACGCAGTCTCCCTCTAAGTCCATGAATAGACGCAGACATCCTCTGAAGACAATAGAATGGATGCAGTCTCCCTTTCAGGCCATTGCAGTAGACACAGCTTCCTTCTCAAGCAACTAAACAAGACATATTCTCCCTGTCACGCCAACAAACTGAATGCACTAGCCCTATCAAACCACTAGACTGGATGCAGTCTCTCTCAGGCCACTGAAATGGACGTAGTCTGCCTCCTAAGCCAGTAGACTGAACGCAGTCTTTCTCTCGGGCCAATAGACTCGATGCAGTTTTCCTCTCACGACAATAGTCTGGATGCAGACTCCCTCTAATACCACAACACTGGACGCAAGCTCCCTCTCAAGCCACTACACCGGGTAAAGTCTCAGTCTTAAGCGACGAGACTGGACGCAGTCTCCCTTTCAGGTCACTGGACTATAGAAGTCTCCCTCTCAAGCCAAGAGACTGGTCAAAGTCTCCCTCTCAAGCCAAGAGTCTGGTCAAAATCTCCTTAAAATGCTAATAATACTTGAGACAGTCGCCAATTTCAAGATAATACACTAGACGCAGTCTTCCTTCCATGCTACTAAACGAAACACAGTCTCCCTCTCGTGCCACGAGAGTAGACGCAGGGTCCCTCTCAACCCACAAGACTGGACGCAGTATCCTTCTCAAGCCACTAAACTGGAAGTATCTCCCTCTCATCCCGCTGCATTCGCCGCAGTCTCCCAAACAGGCTACTAGACTGGAGGCAATCTCCATCTCAGGCCATTAGACTGGATGCAGTCTCCCTCTCAAGCCACTACACTGAACGCAGTTTCCCTTTCAGGGACATGATCCCCCTCTGAAGCAGTTAGACTGGATGCAATCTCCCTCTTTGGCCACTAGAGTGGGTGCAGTCTCCTTCTCAAGCCAATAGACTGGACGATGTCTCCCTATCTGACCACTTGGTTTGACTTAACCACCAGACTGCATACAGTCTCCCTCTAAAGCCGCTAGACTGGACGCAGTCTCCCTTTCTGGTTATTCGGCTGGACGCAGTCTCCCTCTCAGGCCACTAGACTTGACGCAGTCTCCCTCTCAAGCTAATAAACTGCACGCAGTCTCCCTCTCAGACCACTACACACGACGAAGTCTTCCTCTCAGGCCGCTACATTGGACGCATTTTCCCTCTAAGCCCAAAAATAGACTTAATAACCCTCTCAAGACAATAGACTGGACGCATGCTCCCTCTCAGGCCACAAGAGTAGGCGTAGTTTCCTTCTCAAGCCACAAGACTTGACACAGTCTCCCTGTCAGGCCACTATACTGGATGCACACTCCTTCTCATTCTACTGGACTGGACGCAGTCTCCCTTTTAAGAAAACACCGTATTCCGTCTCCCTCTCAAGCGAACACAACGTATTCCGTCTCCCTCTCAAACTACTAGACTGGACGTAGTCTCCCTAACAAACCACTAGATTGGATGCAGTCTCCTTCTCATTTCACTAAACTGGGTACACTCTCCCTCCCAAGCTACAAGGCTGGGCGCAATCTCCCTCTCAGGAATTAGGCTGGATGCAGACTCCCCCCATTGCCTCCAGACTGGACCCACTCTCCATATCTAGCTACTACACAGGGTGAAGTCTGTCTTAAGCGTCTAGAATGGATGCAGTCTCCCTTTCACGTCACTAGACTATAGCAGTTTCCCTATCAAGTCACTAGACTGGTTAAAACCTCCTGTCAAGCTAAAAGACTTAACGCAGTCACCCTCTCAAGCCATTAGACTAGACGCAGTCTTCCTTTCAGGCCACTACACTAAACGCAGTCTCCTTCTCAGGTTACTACACTGGACGCAGTCTCCCTCTCAGGCCACTAGACTGGATGCACTTTCCATTTCATGCCACTACAATAGATGCATTCTCCATCCGAGGCCACTAGACTGGACACACTCTCCCTCTGAAGCCACTACACTGGACGCAATCTCCCTTTCAGGCAACTAGATTTGCCGCAGTCTCCCTCTCAAGCCGTTAAACTGAATGCATTCTCCCTCTTTGGCCACTACGGTGGACGCAGTCTCCCTCTCAAGCCAAGAGACTGGACGATGTCTCCTTATCAGGCCACTATGCTGGACGCAGTCTCCCTCTCAGGCAAAGAGACCGGACGATGTCTCCCCATCTGGCCGCTATGTTGGACGCAGTCTCCCTCTAAAGCAGCTAGACTGGAAGTAGTCTCCCTCTCAGGCTATTGAACTGAATGCAGTCTCCCTCCTAAGCCAGTAGACTGGACGCAGTCTTCGTCTCGGGCCAATGGACTCGATGCAGTTTCCCTCTCACGACACTAATCTGGATGCAGACTCCCTCTAATAACACAACGCTGAACGCAATCTCACTCTCAAGTCACTACACTGGGTGAAGTCTCAGTCTCAAGCGACTTGACTGGACGCAGTCTCCCTTTAAGGTCACTAGACCATAGGAGTCTCCTTCTCAAGCAACGAGACTGGTTAAAGTCTCCCTCTCAAGCTAATAATACTTGACGCAGTCACCCTCTCAAGATAATGGACTAGACGCAGTCTTACTTTCGTGCCATTAGACGAGACACAGTCTCCCTCTCAACCTACAAGAATGGACGCAGTCTCCCTCTCAAGCCACTAAACTAGAAGTAGTCTTCCTCTCATCCCAGTGCACTAGACGCAGTCTCCCTCTCAGGCTACCAGACTGGACACAGTCTCCATCGCAAGCCACTAGACTAGTTGCAGTCTCCCTCTCAAGCCACTACACTAGACACAGTCTCACTTTCAGGCAATTAGACGCAGTCTCCCTCTGAAGCCGTTAGACTGGATGCAGTCTCCTTCTTTGGCCACTAGGCTGGACGCAGTCTCCTTCTCAAGCCAATAGACTGGACGTGTCTCCCTATCTGGCTACTTGCCTGCAAGCAGTCTCCCTTTAAAGTCGCTAGACTGGACGCAGTCTCCCTCTCTGGTCATTCGGTTGGACAGAGTCTCCCTCTCAAGCTAATAGACTGGACGCAGTCTCCTTCTCAGGCCACTAGACTTGAAACAGTCTCCATCTCAATCCACTAGACTAGATTCAGTCTCCCTCCCAGACCACTTGACACGACGCAGTCTTCCTCTCAGGCCACTACACTGGACGCATTTTCCCTCTAAGGTCAAGAATGGACGCACTATGCCGAGAGGCAAGGCGGGTGTGTGGTTATCGGAAGGCAAAAAATTAGACATCCAAGGTGCCAAAAAGTGACCTAGACGCACATTTCTCTGACACCTTGTCATTTCTTATGTTTTCGGTTAAAAATGCACCCATTTTGTACGGAGGACCACCCAAATTCACCAAAGTGGATACACATTGTTTTGCTTGGTTTGTACTATGGGACCCCGCCCGAAAGATGACCTTTGTATGTGTGTGTGTGTGTGTGTGTGTGTGTGTGTGTGTGTGTGTGTGTGGTGGGGGGTTATGGGTTGTTCTTC
>JAUTXX010491108.1:1201-22590 GCA_032273605.1 Panulirus laevicauda | reverse complement strand
GAATTGTGTACATGTGTATGTATGTATATGTCTGTGGGTGTGTATGTATTTATGCGTTGAGATGTATAGGTGTGTATGTTTGCGTGTGTGGATGTGTGTGTATATACATGTGTATGTGGGTGGGTTGGGCCATTCTTTCGTCTGATTCCTTGCGCTACCTCGCTAACGCTGGAGACAAAAAAAAAAAAAAATAACAATTAGTAGTTACACCACTTATGCATGTATAAATATAAATACATCAAACTTTCCATACCCTTTAAACTTGTAACTTAATCCATTACATGAAACAAACGAATCACCAAAACAATTAAAAAAAAATTGTCTATATAAACTTTATTAACATAAAAATATCCAAAATTTTAGAACCATATGTAAAGGAAAACATGGAAGATGATCCAACTTTTGCTTTTGACAGGAACAAGATTTCCAACACATATGATGCATCTGGGTAAAAAATTAACCCTATCAAGTACAGCTTTAAGAAAAAAAAAAGCATTCAACATTGGTGTCAGTGAGGAGAGAGATCATCTCTTACAACATAAATATTTTACTAGCTAGTGATAACAAACAATCCTTCAGAAGGTGGCAAGGCACTTACAACAGATTGTAATACAATCTGGCATATTAGTTCTATTTAAGTAAATAATGTGTTACCTGTGGCATTCTGAACTAAAAGAAGCAGCAGGAAAGCTGTTGAAAAAATTAAATACTGTGTACTTTACTGTATGCTATTTCTTATAAGTCTGGAATAACTGATTCCATATGACTATTAAGTAATCATCAAAGCAGTGTATTGATACAAAAAAGAAAAAAGTAATCGTAACCTTTTCTCATGGAAAAATGACACACTAGTTCAAAATTTCCAATCCCTCAAGTATCTCACATGTACAAAACAAGTGCATCTAACAGGGTAAGAGCAAGTTTTAATACAGCCAATGTCTTCTATCCCCGTCAGCTGAACATTTAACCCTACTTAACAACTTTACAGACATATTAGTTAACTTCTTTCATGTGCTCAAATCAAAAAATAAATGTCTGACAAGATATATAATATTTCATAGGTTTCCTTTAAAATATCATAACAGCAACAGTGTAAGGGAATTTTCCAAATCTTCATAACAACATACTGGTCCTTAAGCAAAATTAAACAGTAAATCACATAGTCATTCACTTACAAACAGTAAATAACACTGTAAAGTACTCTCAATATACAGTAAATAACAGTTATATATATCTGATATGGATTAATAATGAAGACAAGACAAAATTCACATACTTTTGCTGATCTACCATATATATATTTTTAGAAAAGAGTGAATATATCCTATCATGTTTTGCATGATTAGATTATGCTAGTTATAAAAAGTCAAATGAGTAAAACAAATTGGGAGACTGTACTTTATCGATGAAAAAAATTATAAAGTGATTTGTAATAATCAACAATCTGTTGAGAATAATTAATGAAGGTTTTCTTTTATGAAAAAAAAAGGCCTTTTTCATGAAAAAGAATGTCACAAAGGATTATGTTGTGGTAGATGATGAATTTGGAAGACTCTTATCTAGCCTTGCTTCTTCCAGGGAAAGTCCTACTAGAAAAAGAAATCAAGTTGGAATTGAAAATTATGGATATCTTTCAATGAAATATCCAATGATCAATGGAAGTAAGAATCAGACTCCAACATATCAGGTGTCAAACCTAATGACAATAACAGTGCTGCCATCAATTTCACCGAAGCACAAAGAACAAACTATTCAAGCTGAATTCTAAATTCATAAAGAACTTTAAAAAGAATATTCAGTAAGTGGGAGAAAGAGCCTAGTTCTCTTTATTCATACATAGACACAGTTTAGCTATTTCCTGCATAAGCAAGGTAATGTCGACAACAGATACTTGAGCCTTAGAAGATAGATCCTCATTAGACTCTTTCTTCTGTTTCTTGTTTTGGAAACTAATACAGGAGGGGTTCTAATACAGGATATAGGACAAGGAACGTATGCAAATGGACCTACAAGGCTGTACTCTTATTCTCCAGTCGTAACTAAGACATTATGACATTTCATCTACACTCAACTAACGTTCATATCCATCTGTCTGGTAATTGTTCATCCTACAAATAATAAGGCCTCAACCTTTATCCTGCCCCTAAATCAAATTTTTGAGTGAAACTGAAATCTCTTAAACCCTGAAATTCCACAGCTATAGATAATGTAATTAAAGCTGTTATGCTTGGAATATTGGCCTTCAGTCAAGAGAAAAAAAATTATGCTGAATAAAAGTTATATTAAAAACTAAAAACTTCTTGTAAAGAATTAGGTGAAACACAGTCTCGCATATACAAATTTCCCTGAACCATTGCTAAGACATTGCTGACTACTGGAACAAAGTGAAATTTAAGGCTGCCTGGCTGAATGGATTTCTTGACAAGGAACATAAGTAAAAATTTCTGAAGTGATCTGTGACAGATACCCTGCTCTAAAGGAGTTGAAAAAAAAAATAAATGGGCTGCTTTGTTTTCCATCTCTCTGTCTGATAGCTTAGCAAAATATAAAATTAAGCCCAGTGTAAAATCCCTATGCATAAGATATAAACAGCACAACTTAGGACAATACTTATGTCTAAAATGACTCACCCAAAAGTCAGTAAAGCAAATCAAAACTCGGGAAAATATTCATATTTCCCATGGCTATTAAACAAAACAATAATATAATTTGCTGAATCTATTAGGCATCTGAACTTGAGATATATGAATAAAAACTCGGTCAAAAACTAATTAAAAATCAATGATATAAAAGTACAACACAATTCTGATTAAAAGATTTGAAGCTTATGTGCCATGATTCAGCATCCTGATAACTGTACAAAGTTGATTACTTTTCTTATACTTTACTGCCTTTCTAACCTTAGCAAGGAAGTATTAGGAATAGATGACTGAGCCTGTGTAAAAATCATGCTGCTCGTTCAGCTATTTCCTCAGTACCTCGTTTATAAAGTCAATACAAGAAGGATACACTAAACAGGAAATCCATGGGTAGCATTCTCTTTTGCCCGTCCATAAGGATAAAATAATGCAGAGCATATTATACATTAATTGATATATATTGGCAGGGAAGGCAATCGTTTAGAAAAAAGTGAGAAGACCAGGTTGAGCCCACATCACTGGATATAAGAGACACCACTTGCACTAAAACAATCCTGTCCTTCTATACAATTTTAATCATACACCAAGCTTTAAGTCCAGTATAAAAAGGACTATTATCAATAGTAGGGGGATACTGAAACATTAATGCTTACACAGCACCACAGCAAGGTTGTAAGTGTGACTAGGGATAAAAAAAAATTAACACTTGATCGCCATTTTCTGTGTTCAAGGTAGCATCAGGGACAAATGAAGAAGGGCCACAGCTCCCTACCCATAGCCAGGCCTCAAAGACCTTTCCAAGGTTTACCCCACATGGTTCACATGCCCAGTGTACCACATTGTTCCAATTCACTATCCAGTGCACCCGTTCATTAAAATACCCAATAATATATCAACGATAACAGTATATCAACTCTATGTGAAACCAAGAACCTAAACTTTACTCATATCAAAGATGTCTGTCATATAAACAGGAGACCTTGGAATCTTAAAAGTTTACAAAATCAAATATAAAAATATTTCTGAAGCAACTACTATAGGGCAAGAATCTAGTTCATATATGCACAGAAGAATCTGACTGGATATTCATGCACATCTAAAACATTCCCTAGGTTCCCCACAGCACTGAAATATACACATCTATAACACTCCCTGGATCTACTTCGACCCTGAAACAGTCTTTTAGTTTTAACACCTAACACTATACCACAGCAGTGTCACACAGTTACTTTATATGCAGTTACAGCACTGAAGAATATCAAATGATTCTCATTTATCCCTGAGGCAAGGTTACTGGCAGTTCTGATGTTATCCCAAGTGTTTCAACACCTGACTGACTGAAACTTATGCAACATTATTAAAAGTATCAAAATTTTCAATCCCATATGATCTAATTTCAGTATGACCACAACCAGAGAATGCAAGGCAAAGATTTCCAAATTCACTTGATTCTGAAGAGAACAAACTTGAAAAATGTAAATATGGCAAACAAAAAATATATGTGAATATATATGTGAAATACAATAAATGAAAAAAACGAGTCTCCATGAGCTACAATAACCATAAAAGAATGAAGAAAACAAAATAACACGAAAGTAAAATCCATATACAAAAAACTTTTCATCCTGGTACTTTATACAGATAGAGGAGGAGGAGGAGGAGGAGGAAATGCTCATCTGATTCTTTATAACTGATGGGTACTAAGGCATAGAAGACTTTTTCATAGTACTCTGAAAATACACTAATAACAATCGTTCCAGCCAAAAATACAATAATACACAGTAATGTTTCCCTACTTACAATGCTGTCTAAGTGACAAGGTAATTTATGATTTTTCTTCAAATATGCAGATTTTTCATATTGTGCTTTGACTCACCATGCACATCCCCCCCAAAAAAAGCATCTGGTACTCCATTTCAATGTACCAAACTTTCCCCAACTTTAACACATAATATCAGTGCTAATCATCATAAATCAAAACCTCACTTTCATGCACTTATACAAGAGTACTGTGAACACAAAAGTATATGTAATATACTCATTGTTATGGCTTTAGAGTAACTAAACTGTTGCTGATAGTACTGTAAACACAAAAGTGTGTATGATTTACTTATTCTTATGGCATTATGTAATTAAACTCATGATAAAATTTTGTGTAATGTTTTACAGTAATGAATATCACAATGTTTTGGACAAAGTTCCACAGCTTCCCAAGTGACGATCAGTTGGTAAGTTCAATTCGCACAACACCTAACTATATACAGTGTTAGAGAACAATATCTACAACAGCATGTATCATGAAGGGATTCCAACTGATGTCACATTCCCCTAAAATTTCCACATAATTGTTAACCCTCATAGATGATAAAACCACAAAAATCCTGTGAATAAATAAAGAGATAATTTTCAACCTGCTATAAAAGCAAAAGAAGAGCTTTTTTTCATAAACTCTGCACACCTATAACTTACAAAGAGATGATGCTAAAGCACATGAATACAAAACTTTAAAAAATCATTCATCAAAACAAGTCAAGTTATTGAGACAAAAAGATACAATATGTACCATAGTATGGTGATAATCTTGTGTGACTATAAGAAATACAGACTCAGGAAAAATAAAATTGGCTTACTGTTTTGTAGGCAACACTTAACCCACATGTAGATCTGGCAAGACAAGGAACTGGCAAAACTTGAGCAGACATGATAGTAAGGGGAGGATTATGCTAATAATCAGCCTTCAAGATTGGAATGACAGACAGCCAATTATGAACTCTTAAATCTGATTTCTAATGTTATACACATACAAAGCAGAGAAAAACTTCAAGCAACTCTGCAAAAAAAAAAAAAAAAGAAGCCAAACATGACAGGTTCTGAGTTGGCCTGATATAAAATCTGATACACAATTAGCTATTTCCACAACAATTTCAAGCACCCAAACATAGATCAACTTGTTTGCTATTCATTTTACTCTTCTTTATATCTGACACTCAACTCTGGCATTTACACTTGGTAAAAAAATACTCTATCTGAATGATTAAGGAGATCCAAGATAAGGTCAGCCTACTACAAAACAGCCTTAAAATCAAGTACCTGTATAAGCACTACGTATTCAAAAAATGGCCACCACAGAAAAGTAACATCTTTCTCTAGAATCTATTGCTACAAATTAAACTATGGAAAAAATTTCTAGTTCCATTTGAGTAAAATCTTTCTCTAGAATCTATTGCTATAAATTAAACCATGGAAAAATTTTCTAGTTCCATTCATGAAAATGAGAATACAGCTGTCTATGTGATATTCTACAAGGTTATAGGTTTGCAAGCAAACACTTCTTCACATAAACAACAAAAAAATTCAATATGAGAATCCAATGAAGACTTAAGGTACTGAGATACAAAACTAATCTGTACTGTAATCTATTTTCACATAAAAATAATAATAAATAGGGACAATTCCAAGGAAAATAAAGATAACACACTAACACTTTTCTTTACTGATGTGTCAAAATTCTCACAATTCCTTGACTTGTCAATCATATCATTTGTTGGCAAATAAATTACTTTTTGTGGTAATATATGAAATTTCAAAATGATGAATTTCTAGAGTTTGTGCAGATTTACTGTATTTGACACAAAGGATAACGTTGAAAATACAAATACAAATCAACAGAATAAGAAACCTGTACCAACATGTTGGCAACCAGACACCATGGGAAAAGCACATTTGCACTATGAAAGATAGTTGGCACTTGAAGGAAAAAGACAGTAATGTTGTCTGATGCCAGAAGTGAATTTTCTGTGACATAAAAAATAAAGCACTTGGAAAAGACTTTCTTAACAGTATCATTATGGCCAGAAAAACTAAGACTTTTCACTTACCAGCCTGAGAAGCAAATTCTCATGGGCTTAACAGCTGATATGACTCTAGCTAACTTTTAACCATCTCCAAAGAAAGACAGTACAAAAAAATATGATAACATTATAATATCAAAATGGCTTTTTTTCATTACTTTACTATCACAAAAAATATCTTGGGTTAACTCTAACAACAATTTTCGTGTACATCATTAAAAAACCATATTTTTACAAGGATACAATAATAACATTTTAGAGGTGAAGGAAATCTGTTCACCAGTAATAAAAACTGGCTAGGTGGATCACGTTGACTTGATCTTTCCATTGGCAAGCGAACTTGTGATTGCCTGCTGCGCTGCTTGTTCTGCTGCCTCCTTCAAGTGTTTTTCCATGTATGTTTGGTATACAGGGTGTATGACCTAAAAAAATGACGAGGTAAAAATTTAATTCTCTAAGGAAATATAACCTAAGATCAAAATACTACAACAAAATTTACCTAAAAAATAAAAAAAAAAACATGCATTCATTTGGAATTATCCTACATACCATCACTTACATGATCAAAGAATGTGTCCCATCTCATCAATCTTAAAAGTAGTGCACATTGCCCCATACTGTAGTAAATTATGCTTACACAGAGCTACAGTACAGTTATGAAGTCGATGGAGAGGAAGTTATGAAAAAATTCTCCTAAGAGAAGTCAGAAATCAGATAAAAATAGCAAATGAAGCTAGATGAGAGTTTGAAGAAAAAAATTAATATGGAAATTCAGATGTGAGACAAAGAAGTCAGAAAATAGATACAGTACAGTGAAAGTATGAAAACTAATTAAGAAGATGGTGAGCAAGGAAGTAGAAAAATTCTATTATAAAGGACAGAAGGTGATAACAGTAGTAGTCATGGAAACTAAAGGACAACTAAAGGAAACAATAAAAGGTAGACAAAAGAAACATAAATTCATGCCTTTCATCTTCCAGAGACCTGTGTGACTGGCTACCATATACAACTGACACAAGATTCACTAAGCACTTGCACAACACCCTCATGAATATCACTCTGGTCCAGGATTAATTCTAAATCATCTTTGAATTGGGAGGAATTGCCTTAGCAGCATCAATCCATTTTCTTTTTCACAAGGCACAGATGCAGTTCACGGAATCATATCCATTTCATGCCTAGTCTGCAGGCAGCATCACAGGCAATTCTTCACATGAATATTTTGCCATTTCATGGGCTGGGATAAAGTTGAAAGATATTTCAACTCGCACCTTAACTGAAAAAGAACACTGCAGCACCAATGGTAAGATGAAAACATGACCAAATGAATGCAATCCATTCCCCAACCCAATTTTGCCTGAGGAATACAAAAACATTTTCTTCTAAGATCTTGATGTATAACAACCGCATGGAAAGAAAAGAAATCATGAGACTACACCAGAATTCAGGTCTTCTACTTTAAAGATTTCATCACTGAACAAAGACAAGACACTGTATGACATATTTCACTTGAATGAGTATGTCATGAAATTTGGCTTGACAGACTGCTGAAAATTAAACAACCCATTTTGAAATGCATCACCATGTCGCTCATTTAGAAAAAAAAAAGAAAAAAAAACTTACTCTGGCATTAGCTTCAGAGGCAAACTGCATAACCTATTTTTGAGAAATTTCTTCCTTTCATTATTCTATGTGGAGAGAAAAAAAATTCAGTCTCCATCAAAGTATCTACGCACTATCAATCTGAGTCATCCAGGTAGGAAACTGTGAGCCAGAGGCATAATATTCATCTTGGAAGCCTGAATCATTCATCTCTTCCTCTAAGGCACTCAGCCAAGAGATGATTTCTGCTTATTTCCTCTGATTAACTCCTGTTTTATCAATCAAACAAGTAAAATTGTTTAGTGCCCTTGTTTTTCCTCAGGATCTAGAGGTGTCTCTTCAGGGGAGATATTCTATGTGACTCTTAAAATTAGGTAGAACAAAATTCATAACCTTAGCGCTGCTATACCTGCTTAAATCATACTTCAAGAATCATGGACTGATTAGATTATGAACATTAATGATTCCTAATCTCAATTTGGTTCTACAGATGTATACAGTTGGTTTGTCAGTATACCCAATGAAAGAGGGAATGCAGTTAACTAACCAATTTTAGTTTTCTACAAGTCCTGATCCGCTTACCTTTACTGAGAGACTGCTTCAGGGAGACGGGAACTTCATCTAGGTACTATAAGTCGAGATAACTAGGATGCATGTATACTTTGGTCATTGTCATATAAAAATGGGAGCAGGGATATGTACTGTGTCCATTCACTCAATGTGAAAAACCAATCTACATTTATCAAATTCTATAAAGCATACCTCTGGCTACATAGTCACATTAACAGAATTATGATATGTGTATCATTATTTTTACAGAATTCTCATGTGCACATCTCCCTACAACATCAATGCTACATAAAAGTGAAGCTAAAAATCCTTTATATTCTACAAAAACTTTCAATTAAAGAACAAGACAAATAAATATGCCATTTCAGATACAGCATAGTTTTTAAAGTCAAATGTTAAATACTAACTACTTAAATGTTACATGCAAAAAGTCAAAACCAACAAAAATAGTACCAAACATACTTGATGCAGAAAAACGTAGGATCTTCCCATTCCCCTAACACTGAATTTATTTACCTTTCACATTAGGAGGCATGGAAAGAAAAATTAATAAGAGTATGCCATGCCAGATGTATGGTTTAACAGTTTTATTGCATCTGAAGATTACACTTTGAAAAAACCAATTTTCCATTCACTAAGATCCACTTTCTGGTACAAAATTTTTAAGAAAACGCACACCAACATTTTCTAAATGTGAATATAACTGTACTGTAACCAATTTCCTTCAATACATATATCTACCAAAACACTTTCATGAGTATAATCCTTCCAATCGTTTCTACTGACAAGTAGGCAAACTTTTCTAAACATTATGATACTGCAGTGTCCTCAATAATCTTACCATTATTCCTTTACTTAATGAAAACACATAACTTTGGTTGGAAGATTCATGACAAACCTTGAAAAAAACAAAAAAACAGCAGCAACAATTCTAGTCAGAGTTATGGAATGTCAATAATTTAGGAGCACATACCAATTATGTAAAAATAACAAACCTAAAATTCTTTAGCACATATTCGTTTTCATTTACAAAATATTTTCTTCTGGATAGAAAAGTATGACAGCTAATTGTGTATCTGACATAAATTCTTTTTTTTTTTTTTCAAACTATTCGCCATTTCCCGCGTTAGCGAGGTAGCGTTAAGAACAGAGGACTGGGCCTTTGCAGGAATATCCTCGCCTGGCCCCCTTCTCTGTTCTTTCTTTTGGGGGAAAAAAAAAAAAATCTTAAAAGCACTTAATTTTCTTTCCCTTTTACTTCTTTGAAATCTATTCAGTTTTTGAGGTAAACTTCAATTCCAAAGCCTGCATATATGACAACTCTGTGATGTAAGGTATGAGGTGAGGAAAAGTTTCATCTCTGTTCAGGCTGAGGCCCATTTGAATAATAATGCACAGTGAACTTAATAAGTTTCAGCAGTACCACATCTCAACTAGAATGCAATAAACCCTAGAGCCCAGGAAATCACGATTCAACACTTTGACTACCCCCAAATGTTCTTGTAATCTGCCAAAGTAAACATTCAATCCTTATCTGAGTTGTGTGCAACATCTTATAAGATGGTCAAACAACACTGATATAAACCTTAATTCAATTTGAGCATGATGATTTTCATAAAATCTGTGAAGTATGTAGGAAGTGTCTAAGTCATGACCTGATTGAACCATAAAAAAGCAGGAAAGTGCTCAAAGCAGGCAAACCAAAAAGACCTTCTCTCCATGTAATGAACCAAGAATCAATTTTGGTTTCTGAGATTTCAGCTTGTTCTATGGTCTACAAAGCAAGATGCTGCTGATCTCAAGACTCTGCAGTCAAGTTGGGCTATGACAAAGAATGACGTTCAACTGAACTCACAGCATCAACTAGAATTCACTTATTGGACCACAAATAAAAATAAATCTTTCCTGTTGCCTCTAACAGGTATTCCAGCCAGCAGCAGGGTATCCAAATAGGTAGTCTGTTACCCCTCTCTCCACACCTATGATTCTAACCCAGTTTCATTATCTTTTGCTTTCGACACTTAAAATGGGCACCCTTCCTTCTTTGGCTTAATTATCACAATAAAAGATTACAGAGACTGGATCTGGATCTATTTATGTAATTCTCATTTTGGGATATATATATAAATGTACACATCAACAGATACATTCAACTTCTTTTGCTCATAAAGACCTGTTCATTATCAACACAAAAATAAGGCAAACATGGACTTTTAAGTCTGTTCTATATGTGTGTTTCAGTACCAAGCTTCAAAAGCAACACCAACCTACTGAGATGCCTGTTCATTACATCTTCAATATGCATGCTCATGTTTCATTCCTACTGTTTCAATATGCCAGGCACAAATACTGCATGCACTGATTACAACAGATAGCTCTATGAGGAATGGCTCTCTTTCATCACATACTAAGACTTATTCTTCACTACAAACTTTAAATTTACTGGAAGTTCCTGGACTTGAATCAAGGCCACACCTTTACTATTTCAGCATTCACAAAATCCTATACAGTATTCTTACAAATCATCTTGTACTCAGTAGATACAGTGAAAGCTATGGCCTGCTTCTCCTTCTTCCTTTTACTCGTATTCATGGCTGTTCCCACTGAGGGCAATTACCTTGGCTACTTTATAAAATGTTCAAAAAAACAGACATATAAGTCAGCTGCCACTTCATTTGCTTGTGCTTAGATTATTCCTTTCATAAAATACAAACTCTGATTTGACTCATTTCAAGATGGCAACTGGTCAAGCTTATGAACAAATTCCCTCTCAGATGACTATCATTTACGTACAACCTTCTTACGAATGATGGTAAAGAAACAATGTATATTGGTTGAATTTTTCAAAACTGCAAAAAATATCATGAAAGAAGGGTATTAGAATATCTCAACATTATTGTAACACTTGATCCCACCAGTTTAAAAAATATTAGACAGTCCTGCTATGGCAGCTGCTGGAATGAGGAGTTACAACAAGACAATCAGAAACTTAATTTCCAAACCTTTATCTAAAAGGGTACTGATGTAATGAGAAATTCTTTCATCTATAAAGCTTTCTTTACCTAAATTCCAAAATCTGTCTCTCCATTAAAGCTTATAATAACTACAGAGAAGTCTAGCAAATAAAATTTCATAGGCAACATCATTCAACCCAATGGGATAGGCTAGCTATGTTTGTGGATTCTCATGTAAAATCAAATGGTAAAAATGAGCTTTAAATCCAGTCAAAGTGAAAAGACAAAGTTGCTGAAAATATCTTTAAAACAGGTCTGAGACTAAAATGCAAGTATCACCATCACTACTTTCTCATCTTCCAGCCCATTTACTCAACAGTAGTTGAAGGACTAACAGTTTGCAGCCACTGCTTTATAATTACTAGAAAGGAGAGACTGTAAGAGGGTGAAGTTTTTTCTCCCCACCCTTCTTTTCTAAAGTATTTGTATAAAAAATAAAAGCTCTGGCATTACAAATACAGCTTTGAAAAACCTTTAATTCTTTAGAAGCTTCAGATGATGTCAACTTTGAAAATTACCAAAACAATTGCTCAAGACTGTCAAGAAAGACCTGATATCCATCAGAATTTTGCATAACTGTGATTCTGTCTTCACTAAAATGTGTCTTTCTTTGAGTTCCATTTGGTTTACCACTAGTTTCATTTTCTAGGATAATGAGGCCAATAAATAATTTTCATCACTTAGCAGAAATTTTGTTCCATTCTGATCACAACAACCCGTTCATTCCACAAAGAGAAATGGATCCTTTAGAGCAGAATATTTCATTTAATGAATTCTGAAAGACCTGAATCTTACAATAATTTAGTACATTTCTCAGATGGATTTCAGTCAGGAGGTGCAAATTTTAGTAACAGTTTAACCTTGCTTACCTGAATTCATATGTCTCTGATTCTATGTGAATGGTCATCAGGATCATACAATGCTTCATAACAATCCACTGCTCTGAAGAAGGTTGAAGAATGGTGGGTATGTCTTAATTTCTCATCCTCTTCATTTGAGCATGTAGATGTTTTTGCAATTATCTTGGACATAATATTTTTTTGTTAAAGAGAAGAGATATTCTAGTACTGTTAGATCAAGAGTTACAGGTTTTCCTTCAATGGGTAATGGATCACTTCCTCACATCACTGGTACTCATCAGTTCTCAGACTGGGTATAAAGTCTACTGCCTCATTCTATGAAGAGTTTTTGGGAACTATAATGAAGAAAATGGCAATTTTGATAATGGAACATCAAGTAATTTTTCTGGCTCTCTCAAGACAGTCATGAAAAAATCATCCAACGACACATTTCCTATATCTGGTTCTTTACAGAATGTCTCTAGGTATTTGAGTTACCGAGAACAACAAAAGAAACACTGCACTGGGCTTCTGATTATAAAAAATGCCTTCTTATCTATAGAAATAAAAAAGATAAGATATATATCATTTTGCAATAAGATGTCTCAATTATAAGTAAATAATGGTAATTTCTAATGGTACCTTCGGAGAATTTTACTATGCAACCAGAATTGATGGTTATCATAACATTCCCTAACAGCAAACTGTTCATAGCAAATTTACCAGCAGCACTTCCAAGCAGATGTACCTAGATACTGGTAAACACACTGTCATGTGCTAGGTAATATCCCACTTTGGATGAAAAGGTTTCTAACTAAAGTATTGAAAACAGGCAGTATCGTAAGCAGTACGAGAAAGCCAACTATCAATGTTTACGATAAAAACTGGACTGCAAAATGTCTACCACATTGTTTATGAGCTACATGCTCTTGTTCCTTTACTGATAGCATCTTGAGGTTAACTTAAATGTTCTTCCCCAGAGTAGCATGAATTAATAATTTGGAATAATACTCCTTTTTTTTCTGGGGGTTAGAATTCCCAACAGGCTTCAACTTCTCGTAAATGATGATACTGACATAGTGTCATTCTTTGTGAAAGACCATGAAATGAGTGTTCACCATCCAGTCATGCTTCAATTATTAAGTATATGCAAAGTCTCCTCAATTCACACCTTCCAACACAGTAGTAGTAGTTCTGATCAAGAATGACTTCTTCCAGTCTGAACGAATGGGAGCTAAGGAAACTGAGTTATACCTCCTGTTTGCCCTCCTCCTATTTAAGGCTTAGCTTTGGATTTGAATGATCACTTAAGGCAGTTTGTATCAGCAATGAGGTATATGGTACACAAGTCAAGAAAGCATTATGTGCTGAATCTTGATTAGCTGGCCCCTGAGGTCTGCTGTTTCTTGGGTGATGGATGCTACTGCTCATCTTTAAAAGGTCTGCTGTTTAATGTTATTCAACTGGATGCAGTACTTAATTCATATTCAATTGCTGCACAAGTAAATATAGAAAGCTCTCCTTTGACAACAAAAGCTTGTAACATGGTCAGGCCTAAGAGTGGGAGAATAACTATGAGTACCTATTACAAAATTATATCATGAGTCATGACCAGCAGATTGCATTCATTACATAACCTGCCTGTACTCTTATACAGGTTCCTGCTGCCCGACACATTACATACTTGTCTGTACTGGGTTCACCCACAACACATTCACTCCTAGCAGATTTTTAATATTGCTGGGTAAACCCTGGTATATCTGCTACAGTGTACAGAAGAGTGGTGACTGAGATGATGATATGCACAGAAAAGATGCATGGACAAGGTGTTATAACTTTTCAAGAATGTTTGTTAGAAAAATTTGGGAAAAAGAAAGCATACAAGAGATGACAGCAAGGCCTTGTGGAATGTGCAAAATGCAGTGATGAGTCTTTATCAGGAAAGGAAGGTGTATGAGTGCAAGTAAGGAGAATGATAAATGGTTCATGGTGAGGGAGAACGTGTGTTAAGGATGTTTGATGTCACTGTAGTATTTAATCTATTCATGGAAGAGGTAGTTTGGGAGGTAAATGCAAGGGTCCTAGGGTGAGGGAAAAGCCTCCAGTATGCTGGGTAAGGGGAAGCATGGGAGGTAAATCAGATCCCTTTGCAGATAACAGACTATGAGACCCAAGAGAAAATTTCCTTGTATCACTGCAAGAAAATGGTAAAAATCACTAGGAGGAAAAAAAAGAAAGCTGGAGGAGGTTGTGATAGGTACATGAACTGAAAAAGAGGACAGATGAGATGGGTTGAGAGAGTAATGACGAATTTCTGGGAGAATATAAACTTTTTTTTGGAAGGATGATAATGTAAGGAGACCCAGGGAACAAATGGGAATGACTATAAAGGGAACATAGAGGGAAATAGTAACAGGTAATGAAAAGGTGAAAAAGACATGAAGCGAGTATTCTGAAGGACTTCTGAATATGTCAGATGATGGGGTAGTGGATGTGGTGTGCTTAGGAAGAGGTGACATGCAAGAGTGAGAGTCCTGAATAGTTTGATGAGAGGAGGTGGTACGGAAAGCCTTGCATAAGATAAAGTGTAGCAAAGCTGAAGAAGTGGATATGATTGCAGTCAAGTTTCTCAAGAAAGTGGGTGACAGTGTTGTTGACTAGTTAATCAGGCTATTCAATGTTTGTGTGGCAAAAGGTGATGTGCTTATGGCCTAGAAAATTGATTATGTAGTGTCCTTATATAGAGGCAAGGGGATAAAGATGAATACTTAAATTACAGAGGTAAAATCTGTTCAGAACATAAGGTAAAGTATATAGAGAGTGGTGACTGAGAGGGCAAAGGTATGCATAATACATCTGAAAGGAGAAGCTGTGCAGTCTCAGCAGAGGTAGATGATGTGTGGATTAAGTGTTTAAAGAATGTGCATGAAAAATACATATACTTAGAGGATGAGAGTAAACAGTATATAGAATTTATGGATCTGAAGAAAGCATATCACAGGGCTGACAGAGAGGCCTTATGGATGGTGCTATGAATACATGAGGTAACTGAAAATCTAACAAAGCACAGTCACGAATGCAAGTAGCTTTCGGTGAAGGAAAGTCACCATAAAGGATGTGTGATTTCACCATAGTTGTTCAATCTGTTTATGAATGGGATGGTCAGAAGGGTAAAAGGAAGGCTCTCAGAGGAAGGGACAAGTCTACATCATACTGAAGATTGGGGGAATGGAAGGAAAATCAATCAGCGTTTGCAGATGACATGGCTATGATAGCAGATTCAAGTGAGAAAAACAGAGCCAGCGACATTGAGAGAGTGTGAGAAGGGAGAAAACCGTGGCAAATGTGATTGAAAGGTAATGAGATACATAAGGGAGATGAGACATGAATGCTTCACAGTAAATATAAATGGAGAGGCCCTGGGGTACGTGGACTACCTTGGAGAGTACTTGACAGTGCATGGAACTATAGAGTCACAGGGCAAGAGAAGAAGCTAAGATCCTATGCACTTGGAGGAGAGTATGGAAGGACAGGTCTGAGTCTGTTAGTGAAAAGATGGGTATGTCTGAATGCAAAGACATCCTGACAGCATTGTATTGGTGTGTGTATTTAGTCCTAAATGCAAAAGGAAGGAAGAGGGTGGATATATGGGAGATGAAATGTCTGAGGACGACATGTTGTATGAGGAGGGGTTAGTTGCATATGTGAGAGTGTAAGATAGAGGTGTGGTAGTAAGCACAGTATGATTGAGAAAGATCTCTGTTCAAATGGTCTGAACACATGGATAAGAATGAAGAGCAACAGATATGAGCATATAAGAATAAGCTATGGATGGAACAAAGGGTTGGGGTAGACCAAGGAAGTAAGGATGGAGTGAGACAGGCTATGAGGGGTTAAGACAGAAGAAAGTGGAGAGCTGTGATATACAAGGTTTGATGAACTGTCTATGGACAACGAAGTGGTTAAGGGAAACCAGGCATTGGCTTATGGGGCTAGATTATTGATTGGGGGATCTGGTTTCAGTACATTATACAAAAATAACTATGGAGTGGCTGTGAGTAAATGAGGCCATTTCATCCTTTCCTGGTGCTACCTCACGAAGCGAGAAATGGAAAACAGGTGTGAAAAAATAATATTCTGACTAGATTTTAACCTTTTTTCAACCTTTTCACACAAGCATATATAACATGTTTATTCCTTCACTCACATACAGAGGCCCACTAAACCTGGCTGCCATCTTGCACTCATTTGTTTGACTTTCTTAAATTTCTTTTCTTATTAATTTCTCCTAATAATACTAGTTATTTGAAAGGCTTTTGATGTTTCTTACCTCTTTCAGATCAGTGTAAATGATGTATATTCGTTTCAAACATAAATTGGTTATACCCAACCTGGTTAAGTGAGACTTCTGGCTCAGTAAAACTGAATTTTGGGTAAGACAATAAAATCGAGTAATGAGATGGGGAGGGAGTGAAGGAGAGGCATAAAGTGGATAGAAGGTGATGAGGAGTTATCAAAAGGCTGAAACATGGGAAGTAAAGTAAACAATGGAGTAATGGGTAGGGCTTGGCTGTGGACAACAGTCTCAGGTTCCAACATTATATATGATACCTACAGATTGGATATGTGCAAATGAAGTTACTGCTCACTTGTTCCTAATACTTAAGAGAATATGAAAAAAGAAGGAAATCACTATCAAAATAATGCCGTCAATAAACTTGATGCATTAAGTTTCATAAAAGTAATCACTTTAACAATTCTCTTGTTCACGCCATGGTCAATCACTGCAACTATCTTCAGATTATCATTAGCGGTAAATACATGTTTATGTCATTAAATCACATAAAGTACAAGAAAATAATGTCTAGATGTTTTACTCAAAAAAATAATGATAATTCACCAAAAAACCTGAGTGGCTGGATTACACACTTCTAAATAAACAGAATGGGGATAATCCACGTTGCAGAAGTTTTTTCACTTACTCATACTCAAGATTACTGAGATCATCTACTTGAACCCAAGATATGAATAAGATGGAGCAATCTTAAAGGCTTATTCTCTAAGCATGGCTTTATTTCTGTTTACCGAGAATCCTACCGTCACTTTCAGCTCAAATCCAAATGAGTGCTGGCTCATGAAAAAAAGGAGCACTTTCATAAAAAAAAAACTCAGTGAAACTCTCCCTGAGTCACATAAAGTTTTTGAAGCTTATTCTTAATGGATGTCTTTTAATTACAGAGACAACACACCCAAAGTGTTTAATTCAAAATAAAAAATCTACAAGGACTATGTTATTCACAATCAAACAAAGCTACTTTCATATGTTAGTTATTCTACACCATGATTCCACAGTAACAATGATAGTCAACAAAAACAGAAATGTAATATTTCATGCATTATATTTTACTAATGGGGTATAATATGCATCACAATGATTAACCCCCAAGTGTGATGATATAAAACATCAAAACAACAGGTTTAACAAGGGACTTCAATAAATTTTAAAAACAAATGAAAAAAACAAAACAAAACTTTTTCTTTATGGATGATCATTTGTACTCTTAAGCTGTATGTAACAAACAGAAAATAGTGGTTGAAAAAATATAAAAATGTGACATCCAGCCCCTGTATGGCTAGCTTTATTTCTAGTCCCTTACTAAGTGCAGTATAGCTTAATCTGAGTTTCACAATAGTTATGCCAGTAGTGCCATTCACTAGATGTCAAACATGATTAACTGACACACAACAACATACATGGGGTTAGTTATCAATCCACTTTAGAAACTTAAATTTCAAATCACTTCAATTAATGATAATGGTAACTATAGCCCAAGTAATGATGCCATTTTCAGATACTTAAGACTTTAATAACGATTACTGAAACTAAACTGTAAGCATTACAATTACGAAATAATTAAGGAAAAGTACAGTCCACCTTCCTATCAACATAACTTCTAACATTACAAGACAACTCCTTGCCACCAGCATTCCAATATTATCAATGAAAGACTTCTGTATCATCTTTATCATATAATTAATATATATAACCCATGACCCCTTTTACTGTGTTCCTGTAGCTTTAAAGCTATTCAACTACCATAAGCAAGGAAAGGACAAACTCCTTTGAAGTGAGTAATTTCTCAACAAGACTGTACTCCCACTCGCCAACTAGCAATGACAAACCCTTGCTGAAACAGACTTTTCACTTTCAAAGTAACCATATGCAGGCACAGTCCAGTAACAACAGACCTGTGTACATTCCCACTAACATACCAACAGCCAAGGAGCCAAGGATGGATTCCTCCTCAAAGACTTAGCTGTCTGTTCTATTCCGTACCTTGTTCAAGTGGAAAGGGCAAGCAAATATAAAAAATAAAGATCATATAAATATATAGCTGCTGTGACACAGAAGAAATGATGCCATCCACATATCTCCTGTTAATCAAAGAAGGGGACTAAGAACAGTATGACTGTGCACTGCAAATCCTTCCATTATGTGTTAATCCCCTATAGGGGATTGGGATTCAAACTGCTCTCGTCCTTAACTGGGGATCTGCTAATGCACGCCATATTTTCAAATGTCCTTTGGGTCATGGCTCCTCCCTTGGACAAAGGATAACACACACTGCTCCCCAATACACTACCATATTACTTCCCACCACTTTAGTAACCAATTAACAATCCTGCTGAGTGCATCACAACCCTGTGCTTCCATGGTGTAATGTCCCTCTGGCCTTCCATTGAAAAAAATTAAAAGGAAGTCATATTCACCACAGGAAGCTTTAGCACTGTTGGATACTATTGATATTAAGAGTGATGAGGATGAATATGGAAAAGAACTGGATCTAAAAGGTGAATGTTAAAGATGAGAAAGATGCAGAAAGTGAAGGGGTATGGAAAAGAACTGGATCTAAAAGGTGAATGTTAAAGATGAGAAAGATGCAGAAAGTGAAGGGGCAAGCCCAACATGTTTGTGTAGTCTGATGTCCAATAATCATACACCAAAAAGTTTGTGACTTTGAAAGTTCATAACTTCAACAGGTCTAGCAGTAGTGTTAGTGATACTAGTTCACTAAAGAATCCAGCCTCCTTCACAAATCTCAGTTATTTGACACTGCATCTCTATCAACTGTATCATACATTCTCTCCAGATCCAGAAATGGAACATACAATTCCCTAATTTTCTCCTAGTATTTCTACCATTAGGTAATTCAAAGAAAAAACTTGATCCATTAACACTCTACCTCTCAGGAATCCTCAATGCTTCTTCCCAGTTTGATTTTAAGTTCAACCTCTCAGCTAACTTTCCCTAATACACCTTACTGCCTGATACTTCTCATGTTAACAGATTTATACCTTTGTAATTTCAGCAAATTGATACTTTTGTAATTTGAGCAGTCACTTCTGTCATCATAACTTTATATATGGGTGCTATAAACAAATTCTACCAGTCTTCAGGCACCTCCTTATGCTGTACAAAAAACGAATAGCCTACCAAATCAACCTGCAACAATGTCACCCCATTTAATGAGAAACAACTGGAATCCAAAGCTTTCACTACTTCTCTTTTCTCCAAAACAATCACAAGAATTCTCTCACTCCATATAGCAGTGTATCTAAAATGCATCAAATCTGCCATTCTATCATCTAAAACATTCAACAGACCTTGAAAATACTCATTCTATCTCTTTCTCATCTTTTCTTTGTCTGTTACCCTTCCCCATCTGCAACCTTCACAGTCACTTCTATTTGTTCTCTAGCTTTCCTCATATAATAATTCACCTCCATCAAAAACATGCCAATTTTCTGCCTTAAGCTCACAGATATTCTTTCATTCCATCTCTAATGGGTCCTCTTTTTCATCTCCCACACTTTCTCTTGTACACTTCCCAATCACTTATACTCCTTTCTTGCAGATACCCTCTACACTCTTTTCTCTTTTCTTTCACTACCAATTAGGTTCCTCAACACATCACTCACAATCCTTTCTTATTTGCCCAAATCCTACCTCCTGCATGTCACACACTTCACCTGCTCACATGCGCACTGCTTCCCTAAATATGTTTCACTTCTTGCCCACTCTCTTTCATTTTCCCTCACCCTAAGCCAATACAATCAACCTCTCATTGTATCTCTGTACACAGGCCTCCTTAAAAAGCTCACTCACTTTCATCACTCTTTTCCCACATGTCACTCTGCATTTTCCTGAAACCACAACATACTTTCAAATCTGCCTCCTACAAGAGGATCAGACATCCCACCTGCTGCCCCTCTCAGCACATTCTCATCAAATACCCTCTCCTTACATCCCTGTGAATTAGCAGAGTAATCCAATAAAGCCTGCTGACCCCCCATCCTACTTATGTATTCACGTTTTTTAAACCCCAAAATACCTGGTGACTTGCTGAAAATTGATCACAACATGGACAAAAATACTAATTTTCTTCAAATTCTTGTTTCCCATTATAATATTATTAAGATACATGTAAAAGTAAAGGCCATGTAAAAAAAATTCAGAAGCTACTACAGAAATCCCTCTAAGGAGTGGTAGAGAAATTGTAAAGGAGGATTCTGGAGGGTTAGCATCATTCAAATTTTGTTTCACATAGTAAAACAACAAAAATACATAAAAAACATGTCATGTGGCTGTGGTATAATGCTTCCCTTTATAAAATGAAAGAAATACATATTCTATATGGCTATAGGATAACACTGATATTAATGTGTATATTACCCAGGAGAATGGTGCAAAAATGGAAGACGAGGGTGAGTATCACAGTCCAAAGCTTCAATGAGTTGCCACTCACACTGTCTACATAAAGCCAAAATCAAGACCACAACTAGAGGCCGGACAATATCATAATATTGGTGCAC
>JAUTXX010490776.1:0-12424 GCA_032273605.1 Panulirus laevicauda | reverse complement strand
CCTCCGACACTGTGCTTGCTGGCCTGAGTGGTAAGGAGCGCAAATTGACGGAGCGCATCCGGGCGGTTGTTTGCTCTCCGACACTCTCTGCTCTGCAGGCTGAGAGGTAAGGAGCGCAATGTGACGCAGCGTCCTCGAGTGCTTTTTTGCCCTCCGACAGTCTTTGCTTGTTAGGCTGAGAGGTTAGGAATGCAAAGTGACGAAACGTCTGTGGGCACTTTTTGGCCCTCCTACACTCTGTTCCCGCTAGGCTCCGAGATAAAAAAAAGCAAAATGACAAAGCGTCTCCGGGCAATTTTTTGCCCTCCGACGTTTATTGCCTATTAGACTGAGGGTGAAGAGTACAGTGTGACGGAGCGTCTCTGTGCGCTTTTTTGGCCCTCGACACTCTTTGACCTCTGGGCTGAGATGTAAGGACCGTAAAGTGACGGATCCTCTCCGTGCACTTTTTCTCCTTCCAAGACTCTGTGCCGTCTAGGCTGAGAGGTAAGGCGTGGAAAATCACGGAGAGTGTATAGGCACTTTTTAACCCTCTGACAATCCGTGAGCGGTAGGCTGAGATGCAAAGAGTGCAAAGAGACGGAACGTCTCCAGGCCCTTTTTTTGCCTGCGGGACTGTATTGGCTAGGCTTTCATGCAAGGAGTGCAAACTGACGAAACGTCTCCCAGCGCTTTTTTACCCTACGACACTCGTTTCCCGCTAGGCTGAGGAGTAAGGAGGGCAAAGTTACGGAGCTCCACCGGGCGCTTTTTTGCCCTCCCACACTTTTTGGCCCGCGAGGTTGAGAGATAAGGAGAGGAAAGTGACGGAGCGTCTACGTACACATTTTTTGCCCTTCGACACTCTTTGCCTTCTAGGTTGAGAGATAAGGAGCGCAAAGTGACGGAACGTCTTCTCGCGCTTCTTTGCAGTGCGACACTCTCCCCTCGGTACGTTGAGAGGTAAGGAGCACAAAGTGACTAAGCGCATCCAAGCGTTCTTTTACCGTTCGACACTCTATTCTTGGTACGCCAAGAGGTAAGGAGCGAAAAACGACGGACCGTCTCCTGCGCTTTCTTGTCCTCCGACAGTCTGTGCTCGCTAGGCTAAGAGGTTAAGAGTGCAAAGTGACGGAGCGTCTCTGGGCACTATCTTGCCCTCCGACACTCTGTGTGAGCTAGGCTCAGAGATAAAGAGCGCAAAGTGACGGACCGTTTCCGGGCCCTTTTCGCCCTGCGACATTCCTTACTCGCTAGGCTGAGAGATAAGGAGCGCAAAGTGACGGAGCGTTTTCTTGCGCTTCTTTGTCGTTCGACACTCTCTGCTCGGTAGGTTGAGAGGAAAGGAACACAAAGTGACGGAACGCATCTTTGCCATTTTTTGACCTCCGACATTCTTTGCCTGGTACTCCTAGAGGTAAGGAGCACAAAGAATCGGACCGTTTCCTGGCGCTTCTTTGCTCTCCGACACTCTTTGCTCGCTAGACTGAGAGGTTAGGAGTGGAAAGTGACGAAGCGTCTCTAGGCACTTTTTGTCCCTACGACACTCTATGTCCGCTCGGCTGAAAGGTAAAGAGCGAAAAAGTGATGGAGCGTCTCAGGGTGTTATTTTGCCTTCCGACACTCTGTGCTCACTATGCTGAGAGTTAAAGACCGGAAAATGATGGAGCGTCTCCGGGCAATCTTTGCCATCCGACACTTTTTGCCACTTAGGCTGAGAGCTATGTTCAAAGTGACGGAGCGTCTCTGGGCGCTTTTTTGCCTTCTCGACACTCTTTGCCCGATAGGGCAAGATGTAAGGAGCGTAAAGTGACGGATCTTCCCGTGCACTTGTTTTCCTTCCGAGACTCTGTGCCTGCAAGGTTGAGAGCTATTGAGTGGAAAGTCACTGAGCGTCTATAGGCACTATTTTACCCTCTGACAATCTGAGAGTGATAGGCTGAGGTGTAGGGAGTGCAAAGACACGGAACCTCTCCAGTCACTTTTTTGCTATGCGACACTCTGTATCCGCTAGGCTTTTAGGCAAGGATTGCAAAGTGACGAAACGTCTCCCAACGCTTTTTTACCCTACATCACTCTGTTCCCGCTAGGCTGACAGGTTAGGAGTGTAAAGTTACGGAGTCTCTCTGGGCACTCTTTCCCCTCCGACACTCTGTGGCCGCTACACTGAAATGAAGGGAGGGCAAAGCGACGGAGTGTGTCAGGGCGATTTATGACATTCGACAGTCTGTATTCGCTAGGATGAGAGGCAAGGAGTGCAAAGTAAGGAACGTGTCCGAACGCTTTTTTTGCTCTACGACACTCTGTTCCTGCTAGGCTGAGAAACAAGGAACGGTAAGTGAGGGAGTTCCTCCGAGCGATTTTTTGCCCTCCGACACTTTGTGCCTGCTAGGCTAAGAGATAAAGAGGACAAATTGATGCAGCTTCTCCGGGCGCTTTTTTGCCCTGCAACACTCTGTGCTCGCTAGGCTGAGAGGTAAGGAGCACACAGTGACGGAGCGCATCCAGGCGCTTTTTTGCTGTCCGACTCTGCCTGGTAGATCGAGAGGTAAGGCCCACAAAGCTAGGGAGCGTCTCCTGGCGCAGTTTTGTTCTCCAACACTCTGTCCTCGCTAGGCTTAAAGGTTAGAATTGCAAAGTGACGGAGCGTCTTCGGGCACTTTTTCGCCCTCCGACACTCTGTGCTCGCTAGGCTGAGAGTTAAAAGCTCAGAGCGACAGAGCTTTTACGTGCGCTTTTTTGCCCTCCGACACTTTTTGCCCGCTAGGCTAAAATGTAGGGAACGTAAAGTGACGGATCATCTCTGTGCACTCTTTTTTCCTTCCGAGACTCTGTGCCCGCAAGGTTGAGAGGTAAGGAGTGGAAAGTCATTGAGCGTCTATAGGCACTTTTTTACCCACTGACAATCTGAGAGTGATAGGCTGAGATGTAGGTAGTGCAAGGACACGCAACGTCTCCAGTCGCATTTTTACTAGGCGACACTCTGTATCCGCTTGGCTTTTAGGCAAGGATTGCAAACTGACGAAACGTCTCCCAACGCTTTTTTACCCTACGACACTCGTTTCCCGCTAGGCTGACAGGTTAGGAGTTAAAGTTACGAAGCGTCTCTGGGCATTTTTTGTCCCTCCGACACTCTGTGTCCGCTATGCTGAGAGTTAAAAAGCTCAAAATGACGGAGCGTCTCCGGGCAGTTTTTGCCATCCGACACTTTTTGCCCACTAGGCTGAGAGGTAAGGAGTTCACAGAGACAAAACGTCTCCCAACGCTTTTTTACCCTACGACACTCTGTTCCCTCTAGGCTGAAAAGTAAGAAGCGCAAACTAGTGGAGCTCCACCGGGCGTTTTCTTTTCGTTACGACACTCTGTGCCCATGAGGATGAGAGATAAGGAGAGGAAAGTGACGGAGCTACTCCAACCACTTTTTTGTCCTTCAACGCACTGTGCGTGCTAGGCTGAGAGATAAAGAGCGGAAAGTGAGGAGGCGTCTTCGGGCGCTTCTTTGCCGTGCGACACTCTCATTGTTCGGTAGGTTAAGAGGTAAGGAGTACAAAGTGACGAAGCGCATCCGGACGATTTTTTGCCCTCCGACAGTCTTTGCCTGGTACGCCGAGAAGTAAGAAGCGCAAAGAGACGGAGCGTCTCATGGCTCTTTTTTGCCCTCCGACACTAGGCTGAGAGGTAAGGAGTGGAAAGTGACGGAACGTCTCTGGGCACTTTTTGCCCCTCCGACACTCTGTGTCCGCTATGCTGAGAGGTAACGAGCGAAAAAGTGACAGAGCGTCTCCGGGCACTTTTTTACCCTCCAACACTCTTTGTTCGCCAATCTCGGAGGTAAGGAGTCCAAGATGACGGAGCGTCTCCAGACACCTTTTTGCCGTCCGGCACTCTTTCCCTGCTAGGCTGAGAGATAAATAGCGCATAGTGACGGAGCGTCTAAGGGTGCTTTTTACCTTCCGACACTCTGTGCTCGCTAGGGTGAGAGGTAAGGAGCACAAATTGACGGAGCATATCCAGGTGCTTTTTTGCCCTAGGACACTCTCTGGTAGATCTATTGGTATGGAGCGCAAAGCTATAGAGCGTCTCCTGGCGCTTTTTTGTCCTCCGACTCTCTGTGCTCGCTAGACTGAGAGGTTAGGAGTGGAAATTGGCGGAGCGTCTCTGGGCACTTTTTCTCCTTCCAACACTCTGTGTCCGCTAGGCTGAGAGGTATACAGCGTAAAGTGACGGAGCGTGCCCGGGCGCTTTTTTGCCCTCCGACACTATTTGCTTGCGAGGCAGAGAGGTTAGGAGTGGAAAGTGTCGGAGTGTCTCTGGGCACCTTTTTGGCCTCCGACACTGTGTACTCGTCAGGCTGAGCGGTAAAGTGCACAAAGTGATGGACGGTGTCTGGGTACTTTTTACCTTCCGACACTCTTTGCCCACGAAGCTGAGAGGTAAAGAGCGCAAAGGGAAGCAGCTTCTACGGGAGTTTTTTTTGCCCTCCGACACTCTTTGCTTGCGAGGTGGATAGGGTAAAAGTGGAAAATCACGGAGCTTCTCTGGGTGCTTTTTTGCCCTCCGACACTCTGCATGCTAAGCTGAAAGATAAGAAGCGCAAAGTGAAGGAGCGTCTAAACGCGCTTTTTTGCCCTCCGACTCTCTGTGCTCGCTAATCTGAGAGGTAAGGAGCACAAATTGACGGAGCGCATCCAGGCGCTTTTTTGTTCTCCGACACTCTCTACTCTGTAGGTTGAGAGGTAAGGAACGCAAAGTGACGCAGCGTTCTCGGGCGCTTTTTTGCCCTCCGACAGTCGCTGCTTGCTAGGCTGAGAGGTTAGGAGTGCAAAGACACGAAACGTCTGTGGGCACTTTTTGGCCCTCCAACACTCTGTGCCCGCTAGGCTGAGAAGTAAAGAAAGTAAAATGATGGAGCGTCTCCGGGCAATTTTTTGCCCTCCGACGTTTATTGCCTATTAGGCTGAGAGGTAAGTAGTTCAGAGTGACGGAGCGTCTCTGGGCGCTTATTTGCCCTCCCACACGTTTTGGTCCACGAGGCTGAGAGATATGGAAAGGAAAGTGAAGAAGCGTTTACTTACAAATTTTTGCCCTTCGACACTCCTTATCTCTAGGCTGAGAGATACGGAGCGCAAAGTGACGGAGAGTCTTCGGGCGCTTCTTTGCCGTGCGACACTCTCCCCTCGATACTTTGAGAGGTAAGGAGCACATAGTGACTGAGCGCATCCAGGCGTTCTTTTGCCGTTCGACACTCTTTTCTTGGTACGCCGAGAGGTAAGGAGCGCAAAGCGATGGAGCGTCTCCTGGTGCTTTCTTTTCCTCCGACAGTCTGTGCTTGCTAGGCTTAGAGGTTAGGAGTGCAAAGTGACGGAGCGTCTCAGGGCACTATCTTACCCTCCGGCACTCTGTGTGCGCTAGGTAGAGGTAAAGAGGTAAAGATCGCAAAGTGACTGACCGTCTCCGGGCCCCTTTTCGCCCTGCGACATTCTTTGCCCGCTAGGCTGAGAGATAAGGAGCGCAAAGTGACGGAGCGTTTTCGGGCGCTTCTTTGTCGTGCGACACTCTCTGCTCGGTAGGTTGAGAGGTAAGGAGCACAAAGGGACGGAGCGTTTCCTGGCGTTTCTTTGCTCTCTGACACTCTTTGATCGCTAGACTGACAGGTTATTAGTGGAAAGTGACGAAGAGTGTCTGGGCAATTTTTGTCCCTCCGACACTCTATGTCCGCTTGGCTGAAAGGTAAAGAGCGAAAAAGTGACGGAGCGTCTCAGGGTGCTTTTTTGCCTTCCGACACTGTGCTCACTATGCTGTGAGTTAAAGACCGCAAAATGATGAAGCGTCTCCGGGCAATTTTTGCCATCCGACACATTTTGCCACTTAGGCTGAGAGATATGTTCAAAGTGACGGAGAGTCTCTGGGCCCTCTTTTGCCCATCGACACTCTTTGCCCGCCAGGGTAAGATGTAAGGAGCGTAAAGTGACGGATCCTTCGGGTACACTTGTTTTCCTTCCGAGACACTGTGCCTGCAAGGTTGAGAGGTAGGGAGTGGAAAATCACTTAGCATCTACAGGCACTTTCTTACCCTCTACAAAACTGAGTGTGGTAGGCTGAGATATAGGGAGTGCAAAGACACGGAACGTCTCCAGTCACTTTTTTGCTATGCGACACTCTGTGTCAGTTAGGCTTTTAGGCAAGGATTGCAAAGTGACGAAACGTCTCCCAACGCTTCTTGACCTTACATCACTCTGTTCCCGCTAGGCTGACAGGTTAGGAGTGTAAAGTTCTGGAGTGTCTCTGGGCACTTTTTGTCCCTAAGACACTCTGTCTTCGCTATGCTGAGAGTTAAAGAGTGCAAAATGACGGAGCGTCTCTGGGTAATTTTTGCCATCCGAAACTTGTTGCTCACAAGACTGAGAAGTAAGGAGTTCACATGACAAAACGTCTCCCAACGCTGAGAAGTAAGCAATGCAAAGTGATGGAGCTCCACAAGGCGTTTTCCTTGCTTTCCGACACTCTGTGCCTACGAGGATGAGAGATAAGGAGAGGAAGGTGACGGCGCTACTCCATATACTTTTTTGTCCTTCAACACACTATGCCTGCTAGGCTGAGATATAAAGAACGCAAAGTGACGGGGCTTCTTCGGGCGCTTCTTTGCCGTGCGACACTCTCATTGTTCGTTAGGTTGAGAGGTATGGAGCACAAAGTGACGGATCGTCTCTGGGAACCTTTTTCGCCTCCGACACTCTGTACCCGTCAGGCTGAGAAATAAAGAGCACAAAGTGAAGAAGCGTATCTGGGTACTTTATTACCTTCCGGCACTCTTTTCCCACTATTTTGAGAGGTAAAGAGCGCAAAGTGATGGAGCGTGTCTGGGATTTTTTTTTTTTTTTTTTCCCCTCCGACACACTATGCTTGCGAGGGGGAGAGGGTAGGAGTGGAAAATGACGGAGCGTCTCCGGGCACATTTTGCCCTCCGACACTCCGTGGCCGCTCCACTGAAATGTAGGGAGGGCAAAGTGACGGAGCGTGTCAGGGCGCTTTATGACATCCGATAGTCTGTATCCGATAGGATGAGAGGCAATGAGTGCAAAATCACGGAACGTCTCCGAACGCTTTTTTCCTCTACGACACTCTGTTCCCGCTAGGCTAAGAAACAAGGAGCGCAAAGTGAGGGAGTTCTTCTGGGCGTGTTTTTGCCCTCCGACACTCTGTGCCCAAGAGGCTGAGAAGTTTGGAGTGGAAAGTGACGGAGCGTCTCTGGGCACTTTTTGTCCCTCCGACACTCTGTGTCCACTATGCTTAGAGGTAACGAGCGAAAAACTGACTGCGTCTCCGGACGCTTTTTTGCCCCCCGACACTCTTTGCTCGATAAGCTCAGAGTTAAATAGTGCAAGGTGACGGAGCGTCTCCAGGCATTTTTTTTGCCGTCCGACACTCTTTGCCTGCTAGGCTGAGATATAAGGAGCCCAAAGCGACGGAGCGTCTGCGGATGCTTTTTTGCCTTCCGACATTCTGTGCTCGCTAGGGTAAGAGGTAAGGAGCACAAATTGACGGAGCATATCAAGGCGCTTTTTTGCCCTTGGACACTCTTTCTCTGGTAGATCTAGTGGTATGGAGCACTAAGCTACAGAGCGTCTCCTGGCGCTTTTTTGTACTCCGACTCTCTGTGCTCGCTAGGCTGAGAAGTTAGGAGTAGAAAGTGACGGAGCGTTTCTGGGCACTTTTTGTCCTTCCAACACTCTGTGTCTGCTAGGCTGAGAGCTAAAGAGCGCAAAGTGACGTAGCGTGCCCGGGCGCTTTTTTTTTTTTTGCTCTTCGACACTCTTTGCTTGCGAGGCAGAGAGGCTAGGAGTCTCTGGGCACCTTTTTGGCCTCCGACACTCTGTACCCGTCACGCTGAGAGGTAAAGCGCACAAAGTGAAGGAGCGTGTCTGAGTACTTTTTTACCTTCCGACACTCTCTGCCAGCTAAGCTGAGAGGTAAAGAGAGCAAAGTGAAGGAGTGTCTCCGGGAGTTTTTTTTTTTTTTGCCCTCAGACTCTCTTTGCTTGCTGGGCGTAGAGGGTAAGAGTGGAAAATGACGGAGCATCTCTGGGTGCTCTTTTGCCCTCCGACACTCTATGCCAGATAGGCTGAGAGTTTAGGTGCACAACTGACGGAGCGTCTCCGGGCACATTTTGCCCTCCGACACTCCGTGGCCGCTACAATGAAATGTAGGGAGGGCAAAGTGACGGAGCGTGTCAGGGCGCTTTATGACCTCCGACAGTCTGTATCCGCTAGGGTGAGAGGCAAGGAGTGCAAAGTGACGGAACGTCTCTAAACACTTTTTTGCTCTACGAAAACTCTGTTCCCGCTAGGCTAAGAAGCAAGGAGCGCTAAGTGAGGGAGTTCTTCTGGTCGATTTTCTGCCCTCCGACACTCTGTGCCCGCTAGGCTGAGATATAAGGAGCGCAAATTGATTCAGCGTGTCCGGACGCTTTTTTGCCTTGCAACACCGTGTGCTCGCTAGGCTGAGAGGTAAGGAGCACACAATGACGGAGTGCATCCAGGCGCTTTTTTCTTATCCGACTCTGCCTGGTAGACCGCGAGGTAAGGATCGCAAAGCTACGGAGCGTCTCCTGGCGTTGTTTTGCTCTCCAACACTCTGTGCTCGCTAGGCTTAGAGGTTAGGATTCCAAAGTGACGCAGCGTTTCTGGGCACTTTTTGTCCCTCCGACACTCTTTGTTCGCTAGGCTGAGAGGAAAAATGCTCAGAGTGACAGAGCTTCTCCTGGCGCTTTTTACCCTCAGAAACTCTTTTCTTTCTCGGCTGTGAGATCGGGAGTGAAAAATGACAGAGTTTCTCCGTGCACTTTTCTGTTTTCCAGCACTCTGTGCCTGCTAGGCTGACAGGTAATGTGCATAAAGTGAAGGAGCTTCCCAGGCACTTTTTTATCTTCCAACACTCTGCCCGCTAGGCTGAGAGGAAAGGGCGCAAAGAAACGGAAAGTCCTTCGACGCTATTTTGCCCATCAACACTCTTTGCCTGCAAGTAGGAGAGGTAAGGAGCGCAAAGTAACGGACAGTCTCTGTTTGCCTTTTTGTCCTTCGATACTCTTAGGAGCAAAAAGTGACGGAACATCAGGCGCTATTTTTCCCTCCAACACCCTGTTTCCTCTAGGCTGAGAAGTAAGGAGTGCAAAGTTACGGAGCTCTTCCAGGCGTTCTTTTGCCCTCTTACAATCTTTGCCCGTAACGCTGAAAGATAAAGGATGTAAAATGACGGAGCGTCTCCGGGCACTTTTTGCCCCTCCGACACTGTCAATGCTAAGCTGAGAGATAAGAAGCGCAAAGTGAAGGAGCGTCTACACGCACTTTTTTGCCCTCCTACACTCTCTGCTCGCCTGTCTAAGAGGTAAGGATCGCAAATTGACAGAACATATCCAAACGCTTTTTTGCCCTCGGACACTCTCTGCTCTGTAGGTTGAAAGATAAGTAGGGCAAAGTGACGCAGCGTCCTCGGGCGCTTTTTTGCCCTCCGATAGTCTATGCTTGCTAGGCTGAGAGGTAGGAGTGTAAAGTGACGAAACGTCTGTGGGCACTTTTTGGCCGTCCAACTCTCTGTGCTTGCTAGGCTGAGAGGTAAAGAACGCAAAATGATGGAGCGTCTCCGGGCAATTTTTTGTCCTCCGACATTTATTGTACATTAGGCTGAGAGGTAAGGAGTTCAGTTTGACGTAGCTTCTCTGGGCGCTTTTTTGCCCTTCGACACTCTTTGAGCGCAAGGCTCAGATGTATGGAGTGTAAAGTGACGGAACGTCTCCGTGCACTTTTTATCCATCCGAGACTATGTGCTTTCTAGGCTGAGAGGTAAGGTGTGAAAAGTCACGGAGTGTATGGACACTTTTTAAACCTCTGACAATCCCTGAGTGGTGGGCTGAGATGTATGAAGTGCAAAGAGACGGAACGTCTCCAGGCGCTTTTTTTGCCTGCGGCACTGTATTGGCTAGGATTTGACGCAAAGAGTGCAAAGTGACGAAAAGTCTCCCAACGTCCTTTTACCCTACGACACTCGTTTCCCGCTAGGCTGAGGAGTAAGGCGCGCCAAGTGACGGAGCTCCTCCGGACACTCTTTTGCCGTTCCACACTTTGTGCCCGCGAGGCTAAGAGATAAGGATAGGAAAGTGACGGAGCGTCAACTTAAGCTTTTTTTTCCTTAGACACTGTGCCTTCTAGGCTGAGGGATAAAGAGTGAAAAGTGACGGAGCGTCTTTGGGCGCTTCTATGCCGTGCGACACTCTCCCCTCGGTGCGTTGAGATGTAAGGAGCACAAATTGACGGAGCGCATCCAGGCGTTCTTTTGCCGTTCGACACTCTTTTCTTGGTACGCCGACAGGTAAAGAGCGCAAAGCGAAGGAGTGTCTCCTGGTGCTTTCTTGTACCCCGACACTCTGTACTCGCTAGGCTGAGAGTTTAGGAGTGGAAGGAGACGGGGCGTCTCTGGGTACTTTTTGTCTCTCCGACACTCTGTGTCAGCTAGCCTGAGAGGTAAATAGCGCAAAGTGAAGAAGCATCTCCAATCACTTTTTTCCCTTCCGACACTCTGTGCTTGCTTGACTGAGAGACAAGGAGTGCAAAGTGAAGGAGCGTCTACACAAGCTTTACTGCTCTCCGACACTCTGCGCTTGCTAGTCTGAGAGGTAAAGAGTGCAGTGTGACGGAGCGCATCCAGGCGCTTTTTTGCACTCCGACACCCTTTGCGCTGTAGGTTGAGAGGTAAGGAGCGCAAAGTGACGGAGCGTTCTCGGGCGCTTTTCTGCGCTCCGAGAACTCTGCGCTTTAGGCTGAGAGGTTAGGAGCACACAGTGACGGAAGGTCTGCGGGCACTTTTTGGCCCTCCGATACTCTCTGCCTGCTAGGCTGAGAGGTAAAGTTGTCAAAGTGACGGAGCGTCTTTGGGCACTTTTTGTCCCTCCGACACTCTGTGTTCTCTGGGCTCAGAGGTAAAAAACTCAGAGCAACAGAGCTTCTCCTGGATTTTTTTACCCTCCGACACTTTTCTTTCTAGGCTGTGAGGTCGGGAGTATAAAGTGACGGAGCGCCTCCGTGCACTTTTTTGCCTTCCAACACTCTGTGCCTGCTAGGCTGACAGGTAATGCGCACAAAGTGAAGGAGCTTGTCCAGGCACTTTTTTATCTTCCAACACTCTGCCCGTTAGGCTGAGAGGTAAAGGGCGCAAAGTAACGGAAAATCCTTGGACGCTATTTTGCCCTTCGTCACTCTTTGACTGAAAGGCTGAGAAGTGAGGAGCGCAAAGTAACGGAGAGTCTCTGGGGGCTTTTTTGCCCTTCGATACTCTTTGCCCGCTAGGTGAGAGTTAAGAACGAAAAGTGACTGAACATCTGCTGGAGCTATTTTTCCCTCCAACATTCTTTGCCCGCAAAGCTGAAAGATAAAGTGTGCAAAATGACGGAGCGTCTCCGGGCACTTTTGGCCCTCCGACACTCTGGGCATGCTAAGCTGAGAGATAAGGAGCGTAAAGTGAAGGAGCGTTTCCGGGCCCATTTTTCCCCTCCGACACTCTGTGCGCGACAACTTGAGAGATAAGGAACGCGAGGTGACGGAACGTCTCCTGGACCAGTTTTACCCTCGGACACTCTCTGCGCGAGAGTCTGAGGGATAAGGAGCGACATTGACGGAGTTTCTCTGGGACCAGTTTTACCCTCCGAGACTCTGTGCGCGACAGCCTGAGAGATAAAGAGTGCGAGGTAACGGAGCGTCTCCGGGACCAGTTTTGCCCTCCGACACTCTGTGCGCGATTCTCTGAAAGATAAGGAGCGCAAAGCGACGGAGGATGTCCTGGACCAGGTTTACCCTCCGACACTCTGTGCGCGACACCCTGAGAGATAAGGAGCGCCAAAGTGACTGAGTGTCTTCTGGACCAGTTTTACCCTCCGACACTCTGTCCGCGATTACTTGAGGGATAAGGAGCGCGAAGTGACTGAAGGTCTCCGGGACCAGTTTTTACCCTCCGACACTCTGTGCGCGATAGTCTGAGCGATAAGAAGCGCGAGGTGACGGAGCGTGTCCGGGACCAGTTTTACCTTCCGACACTCTGTAGGCGACAGCCTGAGAGATTAGTAGCGCAAAGTGACGGAGCGTCTCCAGGACCAGTTATACCCTCTGACTCTCAGTTCGCGAAAGCCTGAGAGATTAGGATCGTGAAGTGAAGGAGCGTGTCCGGGACCAGTTTTACCCTCCGACACTATTTGCGCGACATCTTGAGAAATAAGGAGCGCGAGGTGACCTAGCTTGTCCGGAAACAGTTTTGCCCGCGGACACTCTGTGCGCGAGAACCTGAGAGTTAAGGAGCGAGAAGTGACGGAGCTTCTCAGGGACCAGTTTTACCCTCCGAGACTCTGTGCGCGACAGCCTGAGAGATAAGGAACAAGAAGTGACGGAGCGTCTCCGAGACC
>JAUTXX010490444.1:1930-12425 GCA_032273605.1 Panulirus laevicauda | reverse complement strand
ATAACAATTAAAAAGGATCATTTCGGATCTTTAGTATGAACCTTAGTTATTGCATAATGCTCATGAGGACATACTGGCACCAAATTATGAAAATAGGAAATATTTAATTAATTCAAAGCTTAATCCCAGAACTCAATGGTCCCAAAACATTTGGAACTTAATCATTCAGCATGAAAAATATGATCGAACTAAGTTGTTTTTTTACACAAGAATATTTGTCCGAAAACAAACAATCATTCCCGCTCATAACAAAAACTTGTATCATTCATGAGCTTGACAGAGCTTCACAACTTCCATCTCGGAAACTGAGCGCGGGTATCTTTTTCCTGTTTTATACTAAGCTAACCCTTTCTCTTACTAGTAAAATCGTTGCCTCGCTTTATCAGAAATTCCTAACTTTACTCTCGAGAACAAAAATCTAACATCGTTTATTGGTAAAAACGGGAGTCTCTCGCGAAAAGAAAAGAAAAAAAGCTGGACCACGCTCACTGACAGAGCACAGCCTCGCCCTGGTAAGAAAAACCTGTTTAACCATGGACTGAGTGTAGCAGCAGCACAGCAGCAGCAACACTGGGACCAACTGGTCATCACACTTACAATAACGGTAAAATCTCGCTGAACACAATAACAATAAACGTGGCTGAAATAATATTTTCCTAGCATTACTCAGCATCATCTCCCGCGTCCGCCACCCTCATATCAACGTCGACCGTGTTTGGATAAATAAAGGAGTCTGAATAATGGATCTACAAGCTGCTGTCCAAGATATTATGAGTTGGGAGAAACTAAATGTAATTAAAGTGATTAACGAGCGACGGAACGAGTCTGAGCAGTGGTCGACCCGACAAAGAAACGGCGCCCCAAAAGTCGATGGCAAAACTCATCCATTAGATTTTTGTATTGTTTTTGTTTTTCTTTTTCCTTTACTCTGTAACTTGAAGGTTAATTTGGTGTTGAACTGTTTGAAACCAAAAGTATCTCCACTACATATATCAAATATGAACATACAGTTATTCAGTGTAATTGTATACAAGTTAAAACGTTACTGCAATTTGTATTGGGTTTTATCTAAGTATTCTCGAATTCAAATAACTTACTAGAAATAAGGTATTCCACAAGATCACTCTAGGATAAAAGAACGGTGTGACATTTTATTCTAATGATAATCTACTCTATTTTCCTTTCATTTTTCCTACCAACTTATTCTATAAGCTTGTCTTCATCTAACTGCAAATCGTCATTGCTTAAATTGATTTTCTAAAAAAATCTCTGTTGGGATCAACATATTGGAAGTTTTACAAATCTGAAACCATCAGACCAAGCTTCTTGGATATTTAGGCTTGAAGACCAAATCACTGACACGCGAAAGTAGTTCATTTTTCTAGATCACCTGTAATGTCTATTGTACATTTAATAAACTGCTTCCCGCAATGCAAGCTCCTTAACTCTTTGGTTACTAAAATTTTCCTCTTGATAGTGATTAAGGGCACTAGAGCCCACACGTTACGGTCTGGCCAGAATATATACCTCGCATTTAGAATATTGGCTTGCTAAGATAAGAATGTCTAGATCCCAAGAGAAATCCAGTTTAAACCCTTTTAAACTTAAATATGAATCTACCCTGCCTGAAGACTCAACCACTCCCACTCAACAAAATTCCAACTGGGTATCACATACAACATTCGCTCCCCCCACCACAAACAACACAGACCATACGAAATGAAATGCCCTAAGAATACTCATCAGCACCACCTTCGAACTACAAACAATCCCTCAGTATCCTCTACAAACAATTCATCCACAACATCCTAAACTATGATCTACTTTTTCAAAAGCTACAGTAACAAAGCTACAAACCACAAAAATCAGATACTCAGAAACAAAAGTTACCAAAAACAAACATTCAGCCCTGTGTAATGACAGAAATAATTCCAATACAATCCCACCTTAAAAAGCTCTGCATTCAAATCTTTACTACAGCACATAACCCTTATCACTTAAACCACTTAATAACAAACCACCAATCCCATGACCGATATAAAAAAAGCTCATCCCCACCTCACACTTAGCTATCTACACTCACAAATCCCTTCTCCCCTAACAAAGACAACAATCACAAAACATTCAAACACTGTAATGTCTGGACAAGCAATGAATAACTGCCCCTCTATCTCAATCTCACACTCAACCTCACCAGACATACATCCATCTGAAAATATGCTTCCCAGACATGTACTAGTTACACTTTCTTGTACACATTCCAGACACCATCCATCTCTGCAACATTACAAACAACAATTTTACATATCACAAGAGCCTTCATATCCAACACGCAATTTTCATGCCGATGACACAGAACACCTATTCCATAACTGTCCATTACTCATTCAATAAAGAGAAACACAGCACCACACTTCTTGACAACCTGGGGTCTTGCCTGATGGACACAGATAGCTCCCCAAATGCTATAGGAGCCAATCCTAGGAATGAAGGGTAAGGTAAGATATGTAAAAAAGGAGTTTTATCAAAACAAAACCAGTTTTACCTCTTCAACCCCAAAATATATTCCAGAACATTAACTAATGTATTGTCAACATATAAATATATTCACTTTGCACCCAGAATTAGAATTAATGTAAGTGCTGGAATCACATTCTGTTTCTTTTCCTACATCTCAGTGTTAGAACTGTATACCCTCTCATGTCTTTCCCAAGAACTATGACCTGGCATATCTTAAAAGACAGGGTTTTCACTTACTCCAAAATAAGTAAATATTTTCCCTTTCTTATTTTTCACTTTCATTAACCTCTCTGTATTTTAATTAAGATCTGGCCTTGATGTGGACTATTGTCCTTAACTGGAGCCTCCAATAAAAAAAAAATATAGTAATGATAAATAAAATGAACAGTTGTTAGCAAAGTGACAAGGTAGCAGAGTAAGGCAGTCCTGAAAGGTGGAATGTTTTTGCAATATCATTAAAGGAAGTAATCTGGTGTACATGACTTTTGGATGTAATTTTCACTTCATACCTAATCCAATTTAATCCAATCTAAAAAAAAAAACTTTACCAAAGCTATCTTCAGTCTATCTATATCTCTGATGTCTGTTCCCTTAAGAAACTCCCCCAAGGGGATGGCTAAGGCTAAAGTCTAAAAGTTTAATCACCAAATCTCATACTTCGAGGGTACACCAAAAAGCCCCAGCTATCCTGAAGGCTTTTCATTTTCTTAACTTTTTCTCTAGGCCCAGGTAAAGGTGTTACAAAAATGTCCTGATGAGTGACTTGTCCCCTGTTGTTGAAAAGTATGTGTATGAATCTATGTCAGGGGAGCTACAGCTGAGATACGAAAAAGTGTTTACTGGACTATGTACTACATAGAATAGATGTATAATCAAAGCTGCTAAGTTAAGAGAAGTAGGACAATTAGATATGTTCATTATATGTTGTGGAGAAGGTGTGCACTTCCTGGCAAACGGTGTTTACACAGTTTAATGCCGGGTAGTCATTTAACTCAAGGAGGCAAAAGGGTAAATAAATGACAGTTTGGCAGTTTAACTTTAGTCAGTAAAATGGACTAAGGCAATGTGGTGCAGTTTTAACTGGCATCTTCATAGTGCACAAACAGTATACATTTCCATGACTCCCTACCCACGAAAGTGTGGAGAGAACATTTTTTTAACAACATATAGCAATCAAAGAAAATATAAACTGTACAGATACAAATACATGCTCAAATTCAATAAAGAAAAATTACATTTGCATGCCACTCTTAATCACTGGATAAGAGCTGTTTCTACAATGGCAATTAGAATTTTTTTTCTATCTGATTCCCCTTTCCTGCCCAAGGAAGGGAGTGGCAAAAGCATGTGACTAAGCCTTTGAAGAAAAATCCTCACTTGGCTCCTTCATCAGTTCCTCCTTTAGAAAGTTATATGAGGAAAGGATTTCCAGCCCCCAACTCTTAGACACATTCGACAACACATGCTAGATATGTGGTAGGATTCTTTCTTCCTTATTCCCAAGGACAAACTGGAATCACTAATTTTAAGAAATTTGGCTGGAAAGAATGAGATAAAATTCTCTTTTTTTTCCACATGAACGCCATTTCCCACATTAGCAAGGTAGTGCGATGAAAAGATGAAGAAAGGCCACGTCGGCTCACATCCATTCTATAGCTGTCATGTGTAATGCACCGAAAACCACAGTTCCCTAACCACAACCAGGCTCCACAGACCTCTCCATGGTTTACCCTAGATGCTTCAAGTGCCCTGTTTCAGTTCACTGAAAGCACATTGACCCCAGTATACCACATTGTTCTAATTCACTCTATCCCATGCATACCTTTCACCTTCCCAGATATCTATAACACTTCACTTCCTCCAATATTTCTTCATTCAAATGCATACCCCCAACCATCCTGTCCCTCTATCCTGCTGAACCATATTTTTCATATTTCTCTAAACATAAAATTGCCCTTTATCCCTATCTCCTCAGTATGTGGTTTATATGCTCGCAAAAATACCGATAACTTAAAGTCCTATTGCTAATGTGTAGTCTTCCAATCAGAACTGACACTCCAGGAGGAAAGTGAGCAGACAAGAGGGCACCTAGAGACCAATTATGCCAATCAAACTAAGGAAGGAAGTTGAATGGGAGGCTACTTTGATCCAGGAGCTGGATTTTGATTTTGTATTAAAAAAAAGCATGAGATCTGTCACTTTCATTCTCACAAATAGGTAAGTAATGAACAAAGCAATGAGTAATTACATTCTGGAATAGCCAGTCCATGAGAATGCATGCCAAGAGGGTTGCATTACAAAAATAAGCTGTTATGAATTTTTGATGTCATGGATGGGAGTGCTGATGCTTGCATAAACTTCCATCTGAATACTGCTGAATGTGTAGGGCCCCTGCTGGTTGCATTTCTGTTAACTCTACAATGACTTGAACTTTGTTCAGTTTACATTGACAACTGACACTTTATTGCTGGTATGTTGCTGTTCATTTGCCCTTTTTGTTGTACACATTGTTTGTATTTATGCAGATTTTTAATACTACCCTAAAAACTTGCTTAGTTAATTTCAAATGATAAAAATCCTGCCCAGGGATTGTTCACTTAACATTAGATACTAAAGCAAGGTTTCATTTGATATTTGTTACAAAAAGGGTAGCAAAAATAACCATCATTATCTACCAAATTCAAAACTTAATAAATATCTAAAACTATTTTTACACACATGAAATCTTATTAAGGCAAGGGAAGCAAAAGGGAATGATCAAATTCCAGAGGCATAACTTTGATGAGTATCCCTGTTAGGTCACATGAGAAAAGGTGACTGAGGAGGTGGTAGCAAGGACAGAGCATGAGACTGGGATGAAACAAAGTGGCTTAGTAGTGACAGATGTGTGGACCAGGTATTTGCCTTGAATAATCTATGTCAATAATGTTTATAGAGAGGATTTGTATGTGAAACGTATCATGTCTGAAAAGAGTGGATGAGAGTCAACAAAGATGCCTTAAGGAAACTGTTAGGAATGCATGGTGTGGGTGAAAGCCTACAAGAAGCAGTGAGGAGTTTTTATCAAAGGAGAGGCATGTGTGTGAGCAGGGAGACACAAAGGTGAGTGGTATCAGGTAAACTATAAAAAATGAAGTGAACATAGAGAGGGTAAAGGGATAAACATTCTGGGTGCATTAAGGAGTGTGTGGAAGGAAAGGACACTGTGTGTGATGGCTACGCTGGAGATTGACGGTATAGTAATTCCGACAATGATGTACAGATGCACAACATGGGCCCTATATGAAATGCAACAGAGGAGGTAAATAATTTGAAAATGAAATCCTTAAGAACATGTAGCACTGACCAAATAAGAAACAGTAAAGTATGAGAGAAGTGAAGCTGTAAGAAGAGTATAGTTGATACAGCTGAAACGGGTAAGCTGAAATGGTTTGGATCATGGATAGGATGAGTAAGGAAAGACTAACTATAAGAGTATATGAGTCAAAAGTGGAAGGAAGAAGGAGGAAAAGGTGACTGATGAAGAGATGGAAAGAAAGAGTGATAAAAACTGGAGCTATGCAGTGTATGGGGGTCTGTGCTGTCAATAGAATGAACCAGGGAATATGAAGCAGTCAGAGGAAACCATGGAAAGGACTATGGGGCTTGGCTGTGGATCAGAGGCTCTGGTTTCTGTGCATTAATCATGACAAATATATTGGATGAGGCCATTCTCTGTATGTGTCTGGTGCTAACCAACTCATGCGGGAAATGGCAAACATGCATGACATACACTTTTGGATTCCACTAAGGATGAAGACAATACTATATGCATTGACCACCAGTATCATCATACCAAAAAATGTCAGTTCAAGATATACTGCTGGATAATGCATGAAAAAGCAACACCAGAGGAATTTTGGACTTTCCTTGTTATAGGAATGAGCATGAAATTATGAGAAAATCTGATTCAAAATCCCCACCCCAATGAAAAAATCCTCCCACTCCATGTGAGCTACATAGTTTCCTGAACATCATGAGTTTCATGAGAGGTTCCAATTGCTGCTCAAGTACTGCACATACACTGCTGATAACATCCAAATGACTGGTATAGACAGTCCACCTCCAGCAAACTTTCATGAACAAAATTAACTGAGAAAAAATATTTTCATTCATGAAAGCATGACTGAACACAAATGAGAAACACTACACCTTCAACAGTACATGAATTGTATATAAGCATAAAGTTTGGTGTCTATGCAACTAAAGTGAGTACATCTATACCAGAAGTAGTTTAGAAAGTCTATCACCTAATAATATTAACAATGAAGGAATCACTTATTATCTAGCATTTGAGTTCTTCCATTAATGTAATTCACTCTACTGGGGCAATCAACTGGGTCTTGGCAAAAGTTTTCTCCTCAGAAGCTTTTTCTTGACCATAATATGACAATATCTAAAAATTCCATCATACCGAAACTCGAAGAACAAGCACAGGATGAAAGACACTCATTTTCTTGTCCCCGTCATCTTACGAATTATTCAATAGAGTCATGAACACAAATTCAAAGAAAATCATGAAAACAAGAAATGTAGTCTAAATACCTGAAACTGTTCATTTATTCAATAATGTGATGAAAAGAGTAACCTAAAGGAAATTAAGCTTTATGTTCAAGTACATAAGTACATGCATTGCCAATGTAGTTATCATATTGCTTGAAGCAATCAGGAAAGATTGCTCCGAGTGCTGAGATAATTATACACCATACAAAAAATTACAGCAAAAGATTGATACCCAAAGCACTTCTAATGATGCGACTATCTGAATAATTTTCTTCCATTATCTGCCTTATATTCTTTTTATGTTAGCTGAAAATGGCATGGATAGCTGAGGCCCTAATCAAAGCATCAGGAAAGGACAAAAAAGGCCACATTCGTTCACACTCAGTCTTTAGCTGTCATATGTAATGCACCAAAACCACAGCTCCATATCCACATCCAGGCCCCACACACCTTTCCATGGTTTATCCCAGACACTTCACATGCCCTGGTTTAGTCCACTGACAGCACGTAGACCCTGGTATACCACATCGTTGCACTTCACTCTATTCCTTGCACACCTTTCACCAAGCATACGCTTAGATATATCAACACCTGGATCTTCCTCAAATAGAAGCAGGATTATCACTGTCAGCTGTGAGCCGGTTACCATCTCCAGGGCTCAAACTTGCTCATGAGAGTTGCCGACGCTATCCATTACACTATGGACCGAGTGAATGTACTTGTTTGTTGATATACATGATTTAACGCATTTTTTAATTCAGGTTCTTAAACATTATTTAGTGAGGTCTGTAATGCTGCTTATATGAGTACACCTCTAGTGCAGAGGCCTACGCCTCTCAACACCCGTCTCAGCTTGTACCGTCTCTCTCCCTCTCATCTTTCACTATTGAGGTGTTCTTTCTGTGTCCCGGTAGTGGAGATAATGGGATCATTTGAAGCTTATTGTTATTCGCGAAACAAGGCCTATCATCGCTCAGTGGGATCAATATAAACATAGATTGCTATATGAAAGCAGTGTTAGAATAGAACAGCAAAAGAAAGGCTCCTTCTCCACTCCCTCGGTAACATGTCGAACGGGAAACATAAAGAAAACTTTGTAGACTAAAATAGCTGAAGGAGATTCTGTATAGGAAAGTTAAATTGAACGTGAATAGCCTATGAATCTCATTACCAAACACATGCGTCAACACACTTTTGTTACAACAGCAATAATGAAGCTAAACTTTGAGCTTCATCCTCGCGGTTTACACTGTGTACATTACTCCTGATGTAGATGGATGATGGACTAATTCGTTCTTCTTCCCTTACACCAGGCGACACGGGTTAACTAGTGTTGTTACGTTGACGTAGCAAGGCCATGACGAGATCAGTAGTGGAGATTGCATAATGTACCCCTACGTTATGATGATTGATTTGAACAATAATTCATTACCGGAGAGTGACTGGTGATAATCAACCCAAATTTTGAGTATATCAATAGTGTTACATACAACAGGTTCTGAGAGCTTATCTAAAAAGTCAATAATCAATAATGTAGTTGGTAAATATATATCTCATCCAGTCTACTCTAATTCGAAGACCTCTAAGTTTTAATCCACACTCTCTCGTTGGTAGCACTGGTGCGGACCATAAAGAAGTTTTCTATATCAACATTGCTGAATCCTTTAGGTATTAAAAAAAAATCTTTAACTTTTCTTGGAGCCATCTCTTACTTAGAACAAAGTCGATGTAGGGTCTAACAAGATTTAAGTACAGTGACAATACCACATCTTCTCCTTTGCATGTAAAGTTTTTGTTGATAAATACTAAGATCCTATTTCTTTTCTTGGCAGCTTCATTACGATGCTGGGAGAATTGGAAAGTGTTGGAGACAGTGACCTTTATCTAGATCGCTAACACAAAAAGTTTCCTTTGTTGTGTAGCACATCAGGTCAGAAATCAACTATCTTCCTGAGGTTTCCTAGTCGCAACAGCTGACAATTATTGACCTTATAAATGCCGTTTGCCATTTTCTAAACCCTTTAGCTGATTCCTTTAGAGCCTTTTATAATCTTAGCTTATCTTCTTCAGTTAATATGGCATTACAGATCTTTGTGTCTAACGCATATTTGGACACTAAATTGCTCAGCCCAACAGGAACGTCATTTAAAAAATAGAAATATAAAGAAAAGTATAGGCACCAGGACGGACTTTGGGGAACTCCATTAGAAATAGGTGGCCCCAGTGATCATTCAGCATTTATCACGACTGTTTGCCACCTATTACGTAACCGTCTTCTGGTTATTCATGGGTATTCATATGTAATATGAATACCCAGCGTCCTGACTTATGCATCAACTTAACGTGGTTAACTGCCGAATGTATTATGGAAGCTCACAAAAATCATATCTGTTGCTTTTATCTTGTCGTGGGTATTGAATAATCTATGACAAAATTAAAGGAATTTTGCAAGATATAAATTCTATCTAAATCCATACTCTGTGATCATTGATCAGACTGCATCGTTCAAGGTGAACAGCGATTTTATCCATAATAATCGGCTCTAAAGGTTTGGATGTAACTGATATCAGGCTGATAGGACGGTAACCACCGGGCATTTCACGGCTTCCTTTTCTTAATATAGGGGTAACGTCTGCCACTCTTCAGTCCTGCATTACAATTCTATTCTGGAGAGAGTTATAGAAAACATAGATGAACCGCCAGTCAAGTTAACGTTTGATTGTTTTATTTACTCGCGGATAGAAGCGAATAGGACCCGCTTTTATTCGTCGTCAACTCATCCATGTTGATAAGTGTCACAGTCTCAAAATGCGTGTTGATGATTTCTAGTTAAAAAGAAAAAAAATATGAAATGCTTCTTCAGAGTTGTTGCTCTCATGATTTCATCATGCACAATGGGTTCCCTATCTTCCTTTACTATGCCTTCTGTCCCCTTCCTTATATGGTTTATATTACTGATATATCTGTAAAAAAAAGAATTCATATATCTAATGCCATCAATTGCAATACTAATTCTAAAATTTCTATTGGTTTGCTAAGTGTCTCTTTACCTCGCTCTTTACAGTGTAATATTGCATTGTAAGATTTGTATAATTGATTGATTTCTTAAGCTTATAGATTTTACTTTATATTGTTTCTGTTGTACGTAGGAACGAATGTGACTCCTTGGTGCATAAACGGACGCCTGAGACATGTCCATAATTCCTCTGGCATGAACTACTAAGGTTGAGAGTTTTTAATGCGTCATGCAGCCCACTAAGTCTGCCATTTCAGGGTTTGGGATAATGAAACTGTTTGAAGGGGAGTGGAGTTTTGAGATTTCCATCAAACCTAACCATGAGAAAGAGAGAGAGAGAGAGAGAGAGAGAGAGAGAGAGAGAGAGAGAGAGAGAGAGAGAGAGAGAGAGAGAGGGACCAAAACATGATGGATATG
>JAUTXX010490333.1:0-12426 GCA_032273605.1 Panulirus laevicauda | reverse complement strand
ACATAATTTGTCCTATCAAGTCACAATTTTCTTGGTTGGTATTCTTGTTTTTCTTGGTTGGTATTCTTGTTTTGTACTGTTAAAAAATCGATATATTAAAGACATTTGCATATGCGTGATCGTTCATGACCTTTCTAACCCTTCTGATCCACCAGTGAAAATTCCTAACACAAAATTCTTTTAACACGCCATATGATTATTAATGTAACCCTCAAGGTCTGGACGGACGGGATATTCTGCATTCAGTATGTTTTTGTGTGTTGATCTGCCGTAAAACAATGTTTCATCTATTGGTGAAATTACGGCTCCAGTTTATCATTAGACTGAAAAACCTGAGTAAAGCTAATCTTAGATTATCATACTGTCCAAATTTGAAGCTGCAGAATGCCATTAATTTTGAGCGTCATCGAGGGGTTGATAGATAGCATAAAATGATCTTTTAGTATGTGATTCATTGAAAATATAGTGATCATAATTTTTAACCATTGCTGTTTTGAAACTATGTTCTTATGATATGTGATGAAGCATGATCTTTTCCCTAAATAATCTAAATGCCAAATGACCCTGATTGATGACGGCCTCTTTGCTGACCTTTTCAGGGTTGATTTGTGTATCTTAATTCGTTTCCCGTCTTAAGGACTTAAGACAAAATGATATAAGATTAGTTAAAAAAGTTACTGTAGATATGGGACTTTAAAATATAGAACCTGGTTCAGCTTAGGCGTTAGATATGATATTAACCTCGGTCGAAGTGTATTTGCTAAACTTCCAGTACAAAGGTGCCAAGAATTTACCACAATGAGAGGGGTGATGTAAATTATTAGTATAACAATGTATAAAAAAATTGGGTTAAGTTTCAGTCTAGGGGTCCCACAGAAATTACACATAGATATGGAAGGAATGCATACCAATACTTAGGTGATTTAGACTGAGGAAATGTGATTTGGTGCATTACATTTATAGTAAATTGACAGCTAATGATAGTGGTGGTGGGAAGAGGAAGTTTTAATAGGTTCTGATGATTATTATTCTGTGCTCAACTATAACAGTGAGCCATCTACCTTTATAAGATAAAGCAATGATATTTATAGTACTTAGGTGCCAACTAATAATCCTTGGCAGGAGAGGTCGTTTTTGTCCTCTTAAAAACTAAATACAATTTCTGCTGGTGCCCTCTGACACTGGACTGACCTCCTTCAGCCCCTGCTGAAGAAGGGGCTCAATACCTCCTCTCCTACCTTCAAAAACTTAATTGTCTGCTTCAAAAGTTGCAGAGAGGTGGTGACAAATGAAAAGACTTCATGTAATGTTTTCAGATTCAGATTAATTAGGCTTTATTTGTCTCTCACTTCAGGACATGGACATAGAAATAAGTTACATTGGTTATTCATGATAAAGTTCCTGCATGCACAATAAATACAATTCTTATAGTGAGATATGAATATTTGAAAAATATATTATTTGATTAGTGGTACCTATGTAATAATTTACAAAAAAACACTTTACTTTCACCTGTCCAACACTGGGAAAATGTCATTTGATGAACCTTAGTGAGTTAGAGTGCAGGTTGTGAAGGCATTATATTCCATATACTTTGATATGCCTTATTGCAAGTGCCATCAATTTGCCACTTAGAAATCTACATTTGGGAAGAGCATATATATGATATGTGGATCAATAATTAAACAGAGTCATACAGATAGATATACATATGTAAGTAGTCACAGGCACCATGTGCACTAAAACAGATAAGCAAAACAAACATGATACTGATACCTAAGCAAAATGTTGCTCAGAAGGCTTAATAAAGCCCAAAAACTCAGATTTTGAGGTATCATCTCAGCTGCTTAGTTCTTCATACTGAAAGTATATGATGCCAGTATTTTATCATCTCAAAGAGTAATTTTGTTGATAGAAGTGATATTTGTTAGTCTGTATGTAATGAGTAGTATTGTATGTAAATCCTCTTGTGATAAACATTAATAAAGAAATAATAATGCAGAAAGTTCATTTAAATGTAAGATAACATGGGTAGGAGAGGAAGTTTCTTGACTGCAGACCATTTATCAATTTCCCTTGGGCACCTGAATCAACAGTTAGTTAATTGTCACCATGATATAAGATAAATGTTTGATTTCTTCTGAGAGTATCATTAGAGTGGCATTTGGTGCTCAACCAGTATGATGATAATTAGTAAAAGGTTTAGGGTTTCCTGTGGCTCAATGAGACTAAGAGGGTAGATTTCCACCCATGAATGATGAATGATGCCAGTAGAACAGGTATGATTGGTTCAGGAACAATGACAAGGGTGCACTAATAGTGCTTACTAATGTAACAAAATATTTGTTGTATGAAATTGACATGATGACGAACTGTGCAGACACAAGCTGGATGTTAAGTGGGGCTGTTGGATTGGTCACTGCTGTGTCTGGGGCGGGGAGAGACAGAGAGAGCAACCATTACAAATGGGTATCAGACGGGGTTGAAAATGTCCTTACATGCTCTCTTAAGCTGCATTTAACTTGTACTGGAAAGAAATTAATAAATTGGCATTCATTATCAGCTTTAAGTGACATAAAATCGTTACCACTAATGATAAAGCATAACATACAGTTTGGTTCTCTTGGAGTTGATAAGTACCATAGCCCATTTCCTTACACAACATTTCTCATATATCTGTTATGCAAAAATGTTGGTAAAATCTACAAAGTAGGCAACTCATTGTAATTGGAAAACTAGAGTGACATACTGAAGGTGTATTTTATTTCATTTTTTTCTTTATGAATTACTCATACTGCTCAGATAGGAGCTGGAAGGATCCCTTTGTACTTAATCGTGCCATGCTAATTACAAAGTTGATGGGAAAGAATTCATGTAAAGAGATAGTCATGAAACAGTGTACAATTATAAATTTACAAATGCAAAATAGAAACAAGATGTCATTAGTTGAGCTCAGATAGTATGATTATGAAATCAAATGCTGGATATGGTAAATATGGATAATATTTTCATTGGTCTTGCTGTGGTAGAGTCAGCCTTGTTTTGTGACATTACATGTGATGCCTCACAATGCTCGGTTACTAAAGGATTAATAACCAGTGACATTCTTGCTTCTTTGTGGTATGAGGAAATTTCTGCCAATACTTTTCCTTGTAAAGTTCTTTACAATATTTTTATCTAAGAGCATGCACATGTCTTGAATGTTGTGATAACACAAAAACACATATGAATGTCATTGTGTTGGAAGGAGGATGTTTTCTGCTTGAGCTCTATTGTCATTAATGGAACATACTATCTGAATATTTCAAAGAAGAAAAATGTCAAGAGTCTTTGGGAAACAGCACTTACAGCAACAGTCTTGGAGGGAATGCAGTGTCTTTTGAGGAGGGTAACACTTTAATGCTGTCATTTTGCAGTAACCTTGGCTTATAAAGAGAACATGTCAGTTTAACCACAGGGTTATGTGCATGTGTTGCTGAAAGAGACAGTCACCTGCTCAATGATTTCTTATACATGCAATCTTGTAAACATTATATATTGTGTAACCTGCCTAGAAGCTGTCTTTCAAAATATTTTCATCGCACAAATGCAACTTTTATTTCGTAGTGGCAGGTTTACTTTTTCCTGCAGACTTGCCTGTGAAAGAGAGAGTTGGAGACAAGGGAGATGGCAGTAAAGAGAGTAGTGAGTATCATTTTAAAGGGTTAGAACAATCTATTTTCTTAGGGATGGGCTACACCAAGGCATGTGAATTTAATGAGATATTCTCTTATTTCTCTTAATCAAATTGGTTGACAGTATCAAAGTTATTACTGATTAATGATCTTAGAGAGATGGATTGAAGTATTGATATTCTTGTGACATATCTCCATAGATTCATTTTAAAATGATTTAGAGGTGTACTGGGTTAATAATACCTAGATCTTGTTCATTATCTGAATAAAATGTTGAACTAACTAACTAGATTCTCTGGGAATAACTTGAACTCTGTTGTCATTTAGATATCATTTTATGATTTATTTCATAGTATGATAAACGGCATTCAAAGATGAGACCAAGGGATTACAAGGGTAGCTGTAAGTCATACAAAGATGACTGATGCCTTAGACTGTAGTGTTCAGCAGTGCTGACTGTAACACACTCATGGATTCTTAGCCTGGGGTTAAGCCTGCATGGGTTCTTGCTGGCTAAAAAGCTGATTACATAAGTGATTATCTTGAGATACATCTTTGTTGGCATCGATTTGCACAACTGTCTCAGAAATGCACTGTAAATGATCTTAAATCAATAAGTCACTATGTTCTTCAGGTTAGATACTCACCCTGTCCCAAAGCATTCTTTTTTTTGGCATCTCTGTGTCTTTTTTATATATCTAATTTTTCATATCACTTTTCATGTTCCCAAAAGGCTAAACCACTTATCATATCAGAAGAACTATATTGCACAGAGGAAGGTAAATGCATTCATACATCTTGCTTACATACCCATACTCATGAGGCTGGTACACCTTTGGTGGAACATGCACAACTTTCCTGCATACAGACAGTTTATGTTGTTCATCTGACCCCTACTTCATCTCAAAACACAGCACTTATATATTTGAATGGAAAGTGCCTAAAAATTCTTTTTGAATCATGTATTTGTTGGAGGGTGTATATTTTCTCCTTGGACTGAATGCAAGATATGAATTTGTATAATTCATGGAGTATAAATAGGTATATTGATATTTTTAAGTGTTCATATCATTTGTATTATAAACACAAAGTGGTGTTGTAGGTGTTTTCCTAAGATCTATGATTAAATGAGTTCATTGTTTTTATAATGCAGAGATAAATGCAACCTTGAAGTGGTATGTTTTACATTGTTATAAAAAGAAAACTGTAATGAGCACACATAAGCAGGAGCAGTCATACAAACAATGTTAGCCAGTGAAATTATTTTCTTTTTCATACATTTTCAATCAGATGAGAAAAGCATTCTAGAAAATAGATCGCTGAGCCATGAACAATACATATATCAGAAGATATTACATAAGCAATTCATACTCTTTGTATATCTTCCAGTCATGGTTACCAAATGTGCATCAAGCATAGATTTTACATTTTCAAAAAATATGAAGAGTTTGAACTGTGAAATGTTAATACTTCACTGTATGGATGATTGTGACAGCCCTGTGAATGTTAGATGTAGGGAAAGTTGTTCCTGTATATACAGTACTATTTACTATTGCAGTGCAACCAAAGCTAGCACTGAAAATACTGGTTTTACTGGAAAATCTAGTTTTAAGCTATGAATATTTAACCTCTTGATCATGATTGTACAACCCCTGTACATGCTATGCAACCCATGGGTATGATAGCCAGGCCTTTAACCTTACCCTTAAGTGTCAGGTCAAAGGTCATGCTATCCTACCCAAGAATTGTACTGCTGTATTTAAGAGTTATTAAAAGGGTAATGTTTTACAGTATATAAACAGATATCACAAGAAGAACCATTAGCACTCTCCTTCTCCTGTGCCTGGTCATTATCACAGCTGAGTTTGCAGTTACAGGAATATGAGCACCATAGATTCTTACATATACCCTTCACTTGGAGGTCTGTCTGTAGCGCCGTCCTCTCAGTCTTAGAAAACCTGGTCGTCGTCGCCTCCCAGGCCTTCTCCGACGAAGTAGGTACGTATCATCAAAGTAGTCCAGAGGACCATATGGATCTAACACCTGAAAAAATTTTCCCTGTTTAGAATGAATTACTCTGCAGTTGGTTAGAAGCCACAAATAAGTACTTGCACAATGCAACAAAAATGCTTTAATCATAACACCAATATGCTGAGCACTTAGTTCTTTGCAAAAGCACTAGACCTGTTCTACCCAAGCCATTCTATAACTATCCACCAATCCTTAAAGAGAAGCAAAAAATTTAACCTTGCTTAACTGTTAAGCAATTTACAGGTACTTCCTCTCCCAAAAGACACAACATTTTTAACACATAAACACACTACAGTAACTCAACAAGCACTGAACAACCACCCTTACCTTTCCACTTTGAAACTGTTCCACTGGACATACGCCAATCTGAAATTACTACACTTTGCAGGCAAGTACGAGTTCCATTTTCTTGTTTACATTCTGAACACTACCCATCTGTCATAAATTCTGCATGCTTAGGCAAGAATGTTTTGGGAGGGTCTTTGTTTAATTGTGTAGGTGATGCAGAGTGACCGAAGACTTCTGTGGAGATGTGGATGTTCTGTTTTGGACAGACAATTATTCCTATTGTGTAATGTTGTGCTGTATGTTTGCTACAGCTACTGTGGTGTCAGGGTTGTGTGACTGAATTGTGAAGTCTTGTTGGGAGGGACTGAAGAAGATCGGAAAAAGAACTGCTCCTTAAGTAATAAATCCATATTTTAAACAATACCATTACTAACTTAGTCACTGAAAGTAGAAATTGAATGCTTATGCCTGCATTACATTTCAGCAATCTTTACTCACAGATATCCTCACTCCAACTAACATAACACTGACAAAGCACATACAAACTGAAATTACTTGACAAGCATCAAACAGCTGTCCCCCCACATCAGTCTTAAATGCCATCCTACCAGATAGACACCTATAAGAAACTATACTCCCGAGAGAAAGATGAGTCATATTTTCTCATCTGTGCTCTGGACATCACCGATACCTACATTACTGAAATCAATGATTCAACATATCCCGAGACACTTCCTGTCCAATAATGCAACTACCATAGAGAAGACACTGAAGACTTAGTAACCAGTGCCTTGTACATTTTGCACATAGATATAAACACAACATTACTATACTTTATAACCTGTGGTTCACCCAGTGGTATTTGCTAGCTTCCTGAATGCTGTGGGAGTCCAATAAAGTTAGCCAGGACTCTTGGTGCTGGAAGTATGTATTTACTCACATTTAATGTTGCAGGACTCTGCCTGCTCAAGGTCACACCATGAATGAAATTTCCCCTTTGGTGAGGCTGTGTTATCATTTGATGAAACAAAGTTCAGTCTTGTCAAAGAACTTTTTGCTGCAAAGGAGTGTAGTGCAGTGCAGCCTTGGAGCTCTAGGAATCCCTCATAAAAGGATCCTAGGTAAAACCAGGACCCTCTTAGTATGGGGGTTCTGGGATAATTATGAATAAATATGCAAATATGCATATATGAATCAAGAGTGGAGGAAAAAATAGGGTAAAGAAGATAAGAAAAAAAAGAGGAATGATAGTATATGAGTTTTAGAGGAAATGAAGAGCCTCTGTTTTAAACTGAGGCATGTTGTAGCTGGAGAATATCCTGGATACAGAGATCCAAAGATGAGTTCCATAGGGAAAGAAGCACATCTCATTGGTCTGCCTTTGATGTGCCATCATCCACAAAGTACTGAGTTGTCCAGTCGATTTTGGAGACACATGAGCAGCCTACTCTCACAAGCAGAAATCAAAGTAATATTCAAAGAAAAAAGGGAACCAATAGTGCAGAAACAGGGTCAAGTTTTGAGGGATGATTGTGAGAGGTCATAAATAAATTTTCCATAAGCTATTCTTTGAGATAAGTGTGTATAACTATGTTAGTAGGATGGTTAAAAAATTATTTGCTTCAGGTCTTTAAGAATGGAAAATATAAGGGGTTTGTTTCCCTCACTGTTGATTTGCAGTGATCTCAACCACTCCTCGTAATATACCCCAAAGTAAAGACCCAAATTGTAATGTGAGAGGATATTATTATTTGTAGCAGAAATTCGGGTACTTGAGGACTATCATGAAGTTTATAGTGTTGGGAAAACAGGAGGTGGAGCTATAAATGTGAGGTTCTGAATAAAGCTCCTTTATATATATAGTATGAAAACAATGTTGACATACCTTAGGTCTATAGTTTCATTGCTTTTACAACATGAGTTAATGAGAAGGTCCATAACCCACGTTACTCAATATGGTAACTCACTGACTTTTGGAACATTATATTCGTTATTAGTTGTGACTAAGAGTGTTTTTCATTCATACATAATGTACAAATTTATAAAGGTTCAAAACATAGACAAGTTGTGTAACTTACCCTGTGTGGCAGTGTTGGGGGGCCATATACTGGCACAGCATCCCTCACACCATAGATCTTCTGGACTGCCCCATATTCTGGGGGCAAAGGCAGATAGCCCAAGGGTACTTTGTGACCTGCAGTTTTATAAGAAGAATCTGGTTCCTTGTTGGCTGTCTCTGGGGCCTTATACTTTGGTTCTGGTTCTTTATAGGTTTTCTCTGGTGCCTTATACACTGGTTCTGGTTCCTTATAGGTTGTCTCTGGTGCCTTATACTCTGGCTCTGGTTCCTTGTAGGTTGTCTCTGGTACCTTATACTCAGATTCTGGTTCCTTGTAGGTTGTCTCTGGTGCCTTATACTCTGGTTCTGGTTCCTCGTAAGTTGTCTCTGGTGCCTTATACTCTGGTTCTGGTTCCTTGTAGGTTGTCTCTGGTGCCTTATACTCTGGTTCTGGTTCCTTATAGGTTGTCTCTAGTGCCTTGTACTCTGGTTCTGGTTCCTTATAGGTTGTCTCTGGTGCCTTATACTCTGGTTCAGGAATATTATGCTCAGATTTAGGAGGAGAATAGTTATAACCTACTGAAGGATGTTTGGGTTCTGGTGCTTTATAGGCAGGTGCAGGAGCTTTATACTCTGGTTCTGGGGCTTTGTAGGCTGGTGCAGGAGCCTTATACTCCGGTTCCGGGGCTTTGTAGGCTGGTGTGGGAGCCTTATACTCTGGGTCTGGGGCTTTGTAGGCTGGCGCTGGAGCCTTATACTCCGGTTCTGAGGCTTTGTAGGCTGGTGCAGGAGCCTTATACTCTGGTTCTGGAGCTTTGTAGGCTGGCGCAGAAGCCTTATACTCTGGTTCTGGGGCTTCTTTGTAGGCTGGTACAGGAGCCTTATACTCTGGATCTGGGGCTTTGTAGGCTGGTGCAGGAGCCTTATACTCTGGTTCTGGGGCTTTGTAGGCCGGGGCAGGGGCCTTATACTCTGGTTCTTTGTAGGCGGGTGCAGAAGCCTTATAATCTGGCTCTGGGGCTTTGTAGGTTGGTGCAGGAGCCTTATACTCTGGTTCTGGGGATTTGTAGGCCGGTTCAGGAGCCTTATATTCTGGTTCTGGGGATTTGTAAGCGGGTGCAGGAGCCTTATACTCTGGCTCCGGGGCTTTGTAGGCCGGTTCAGGGGCCTTATACTCTGGCTCTGGGGCCTTGTAGGTTGGTGCAGGAGCCTTATACTCTGGTTCTGGGGCTTTGTAAGCCAGTTCAGGTGCCTTGTACTCTGGTTCTGGTGCTTTGTAGGCTGGAGAGGGAGCCTCATACTCAGGTTCTGGAGCCTTGTAGGCTGGTGCAGGAGCCCTATACTCAGGTTCTGGAGCCTTGTAGGCTGGTGCAGGAGCCTTATATTCAGGTTCTGGAGCTTTGTAGGCTGGAGCGGGAGTCTTATACTCAGGTTCTGGAGCCTTGTAGGCTATTGCAGGAGCCTTATACTCTTGTTCTGGGGCTTTGTAGGCTGGTGCAGGAGCCTTATACTCTGGTTCTGGGGCTTTGTAGGCTGGTGCAGGAGCCTTATACTCCGGTTCTGTTGCTTTGTAGGCGGGTGCATGAGCCTTATACTCCGGTTCGGGGACTTTGTAGGCTGGTGCATGAGCCTTATACTCCGGTTCTGGGGCTTTGTAAATGGGTGCAGGAGCCTTATACTCCGGTTCTGGGGCTTTGTAGGCTGGTGCAGGAGCCTTATACTCCGGTTCTGGGGGTATGTAAGCTGGTGCAGGAGCCTTGTAGGCTGGTTCCGGAGCATTATATTCTGGTTCTGGAGCCTTGTAAGCAGGTGCAGGAGTCTTATATTCATATCCTTGATCTGGGGCTTTGTGGACTGGAGCGGGAGCCTTATACTCATATCCTGGTTCTGGGGCTCTGTAGACTGGAGTGGGAGCCTTATACTCAGGTTCTGGAGCCTTGTAGGCTGGTGCAGGAGCCTTATACTCAGGTTCTGGAACCTTGTAGGCTGGTGCAGGAGCCTTATACTCAGGTGCTGGAGCAGGTGTCTTATAATCAGGTTCTGGAGCCTTATACTCAGGTTCTGAAGCTTTGTAGGCTGGAGCAGGAGCCTTATACTCAGGTTCTGGAGCCTTGTAGGCTGAAGCAGGAGCCTTATATTCAGGTGCTGGAGCCTTGTAGGCTGGAGCAGGTGCCTCATACTCAGGTTCTGGAGCCTTGTAGGCTGGAGCAGGAGCCTTATATTCAGGTACTGGAGCCTTGTAGGTTGGAGCAGGAGCCTTATATTCAGGTTCTGGAGCCTTGTAGGCTGGAGCAGGTGCCTTGTACTCAGGTTCTGGAGCCTTGTAGGTTGGAGCAGGTGCCTTGTACTCAGGTTCTGGAGCCTTGTAGGCTGGAGCAGGTGCCTTGTACTCAGGTTCTGGAGTTTTGTAGGCTGGAGCAGGTGCCTTGTACTCAGGTTCTGGAGCCTTGTAGGCTGGAGCAGGTGCCTTGTATTCAGGTTCTGGAGCCTTGTAGGCTGGAGCAGGAGCCTTATACTCAGGTTCTGGAGCCTTGTAGGCTGGAGCAGGAGCCTTATACTCAGGTTCTGGAGCCTTGTAGGCTGGAGCGGGAGCCTTATACTCAGGTTCTGGAGCCTTGTAGGCTGGAGCGGGAGCCTTATACTCAGGTTCTGGAGCCTTGTAGACTGGAGCGGGGGTCACATAACCATATCCTGGATTTGAGTCGTGACGTTCTCCTGTAGGGTAGACGGTAGGGTCAGGCTCGTATGGTGACTCGTGGTTGGAGTGGTGGATGGCTCCGTACGTTGCCACCTCAGGTGGGTGGTTTCCCACCGGTTTGTACTCAATCTCGTATTGCTTCCCACCTTCACCACTCAAAGTCTCGGCCACGCTGCCCTTCCCTTCGTTCTTGGCTTCGGGAGCCTTGTATGTGGACTTCGGTGCTTCATAACTTGCCTCGGGGGTGTGGTAGGTGTCCTTCGGTGCTTTGTACGTCGAGTCTGGGGCAGGACGATCGTTAACGTGGCTGTGAACCTTACTGAGCCATCCACTCTTGTAGTTGGAGTAATCATACGCCGGAATGAACGTGACTTCATTGGAGTAAGACGTGGTGACTTTCGGAATATAATTTGGGCTTAGGGTGGTAGAAAACGATGGGTCATGGATCTTGGGGCCATATTTTGACTGATGGACTGGAGCCTTATAGCCTGATGCAGGAGCTTTATACTCTGGTTCAGGGGCTTTATAGTTAGAGGCAGGGGCCTTATATTCAGGTGTTGGAGGATCATAGCCATAGCCTCCGGAGGAAGAGTCAGGAACCTTGTATGTTGCAGGAGGTTTGCGAGTTGGTTCTGCAATATGATACCCAGAGAAAGATGCCTTGTAATCTGATGCTGGAGCCTTATATTCTGGTTCCGGGGCCTTGTATTCTGGCTCTGGAGCCTTGTATTCAGGCTCTGGAGCCTTGTATTCAGGCTCCGGAGCCTTGTATTCAGGCTCCTGAGCCTTGTATTCAGGCTCCGGAGCCTTGTAGTCTGATTCAGGGGCTTTGTATTCGGGTTCAGGATCTTTGTATTCAGTTTCAGGAGCTTTGTACTCTGACCCGGGGGGTAAATAACTTGTTTTTGGTTGATCGTAGGTATATCCCGTTGAAGTTGCTGAAGTTGAGGCAGCGGCGTATCCAGGCTGTGGCGCAATGTATGATGCAATCTGCGGGGCCACGTAGTGAGGGGAGACCACACCATATGTTGGGGCTATACCATAGTGAGGTGTGACCCCATATGAAGTTGCTACTGGGTAGGGAGGTGAATAAGATTGGTATACTGGAGCACTGTAGGCATATCCTGTGGGTACAGGAGGCAACTGTGGAGCGACAGGATGTGAGACGACTGGATGGATGGGTAACTGAGGTGCTGTGGGTGTTGAATGGAAAGTTGAATGATGCGACGGAGTAGAAGCTTGTGAGGGAATTTCAGCATGAGTATGTACGAGCTTAGACTCTTCTGTAAACATGTCTTCATCTGGGTCTCCGTCAGCATCCTTCATTCCTTGTTGGACCTTTATTTTCTCTGTCTCTCTTCTTTTCCTCGTAAAAACATCAGTATCTATATTGTTCTTAACTGCTGCATCCAGAGGAGGGACGTCAGGGGAAGTCAGGACTGCAGAACTGGAGGATGGAACGATGACTCCACTGCCGAAGTTTGTGGACCTTCCTGTGACAAATGTTGTGGCAAGCGACAAGATAATCACTGCCACCCTCACCCAACGCTGCTCCTGAAAAACAAAACAAGCGTTTGAAACAGTAACATTATGATAACGAAAAGAAGGAACAGAGAAAGGGGCCAGGTGAGGATATTCCCTCAAAGGCCCAGTCCTCTGTTCTTAACGCTACCTCG
>JAUTXX010490222.1:0-12099 GCA_032273605.1 Panulirus laevicauda | reverse complement strand
ATTAGGTCGTGTGTGCTCATTCAACCTGTCAATGTTTTGTGTCATACCGGAAAACGGGAGGCGTAGACCGAGTTACTGATATAGATTCCATCATCCACTAACTACATATCACAAATGCAGAGTCTTTACCTTGAAATGAAAGGCACTGAAGATGGCGAAGAGTGCCAAACAAAGGGACAAACAATGTCGATCGAGAAAAAGAATGAAAGATTCGTCATACAAGGAAACTGACAGCTACTCCTAAAATGAAATAAAAAAAAAACTAGAATATTAGGGGTATTTACAAAGTTGTCAGAAAAAAGGATAATTCAACAAACAATTTTTTTTTTTACTTTTACATATTCTATAACTCTCTCTCTCTCTCTCTCTCTCTCTCTCTCTCTCTCTCTCTCTCTCTCTCTCTCTCTCTCTCCCCAGAAGATATACGTCATTAGCTCCTACAGCGCTGCTCGAACTGCGTCCCTGTGGAAAACTCTTAAAAGCAACGACTCTCGCCCGTGGAACTTAAATACACGATTCAACTTCACCGTAGAACAACATCATGGTAAACACATCATAAAGTCTGTGAAATACAGTTATTCTCCCGTTGTCATGATGCTCAAAGTGACAAGTGTTAGAATGGCCAGCCTTCGTCCCCAGTGTGTGACCAGCCGACTGTCATGAGGTGTGTGTGTAGCATTAGTGCTTCAGATTCGATATATTGCTCAATGACCCCGATCTCTTGTTGCGTCGTGTGTCATCTCAAGACTAATGAAATGGACCTTTTCTGAATTTACGAAGGAGAATAGATCGAAGTCAATGAAAGGCTTACGCGATCATTTTGATAATCAAGCTTGCTTTAATCTGTTCTGAAGTTGTAAAAAGAAATGCCATTACATATGACCGGTATGATTACAGAGATTATACTGAAAATTATTATATAATCCTGATAATCAAAGCTGAGCTGGCTGGGCTGCTGCTGCAGGAATTCACTTCTTTAAAAGACTAAACTTCACGTAGTTTCGAACTAACTTTGATCATTATAAACGAAGCAAAGGTTACGAATAATAGAACACTTTTACAAATTACATTTGCCACTAAACACAAATGATTCGCAAACGATGTTTCGTTCCGTCTCAATTAACTACAATGAAATATATATCTAAAGCCTCGGGGTTACCTGGAATAATAATAATGGTTTGACCAATAATTTCCAATGACCAGATAATACTAGGCTACCGCTGGGGGAGGGAAGGACTCGTAAAAATTATGATGTTCGTGTGGGATCAAACGATCTAATGTGAACACACGAGTGTTTCGAAGCTTTGTAATTTTCCAGAACCACACACACATATAAAGAACTAGAACGCCAATATTCGAGAGAAAGATGCATTACGTCTCCCTCTCTATAATCATCTACAATCATATTCATAACGATGAGAAACACTACGAGATCTTCATTACTCCCTCGATTAACATATTAATTTTATCCTCGACAAGCCAATTTTCATTCAATCTCCGACAAACTCATTCACTAAACCCTTTACAACCCTAAATTCATTTCATCGTCAACCACATTACTTTCACTAGATTTTCAACACCACTTGCCTTCAACCTGACCCTTGTACAGCAGGTCAAAGGCACCTTCACTAAACCAGAATTACCATATTGATAATTGGGATTATAAAAAACAAAAACTTTACTTCCTTAAGAGGGAGGTAATTATAATAATGAAATAGTAATACTAACAATAACAAAACAATAAGATTAAATGATAATATGAATAAGCGATTCTGATAATCTTTAGGAGGAAAATTTGACTTCGCAATGAGCCGACACTTAAATAGGATGACAACAGAGTCTGGGAATTGATAAAGACAAAAACTCCCACGAAACTTGACAGAACATCAGGCAACTCGATTCCACCAAATGAAGGTGGAGAACACGATACACTGACATACGTCCATACAGACAACGTCTTTCAGGGGGGATATATACAACCTGTAGTTGAAGATCAACGTTCAAACCAGTTTAAAGTAAAATGTCTTCACACAGTTTCCCATGAGGCACTGATGTGAACAATGCGCTACTGAGCTTTCCCTAGTCGACCTCATTATAATGAAGAAACACAATGTAGACAAAAGAAAATATGATTATCTGACGTGGGAAGAGAATATCGGATGTGGGTATACGACTATGGTATTGATAATCCTAAGAGAAAACGTTACAAATTACTAAGAACTCGTACGTGGGAATAATTATCATACAACAGGCGAAAAAAAAAAGTAAAAGGTCAGATAAACTTGAAGTCAAGGACGAGCATAAAGAAACTGTAATCTGTCTAACTTGAAAAAGTTGAAACTAGTAACAGCCTTTCACTAAGGCATCAAAATTATTCTAGATATAATCCTAGCATCCACCATCAATCACATATAAACAAAGACTTCTTGTCTCTCCAGGAATGAGGAGAGACAGATAGACAGACTTGACCCGATGTTCCCAAGTATTATACTTCGTAATATACCGCCACCTGACTGGCATGGTTGGCAAAGTTTAGGTCCCCAAGATTTAGTTTCACTTGTGATGACCCACCGCACCATATCTGCAATGCCCTCAGGAGAGGAGAACTCATGACCAATAATTTGCAGCCTACCATCATGATGTGGGCGGTTGATTATGGCCTTAAACAAGATACCTCACTGCACGTTCGTGTTATGATTAGGAAACATACACAGGAGTGTTGGATTATTATTCATTCATTGTCAATTCATTCGTTTGCATCATCCACTTTAGCTTCATTCTTGTAGATATCTAATCAATCCTTATGGCATTCAGTGTACCATATTTTCTTCCTTCGAGTTTCTTCATTCATTTAGATAATTACTGGTCCGCTGCCATAGTTTGTCTGCTTGTTCACATATTTGGATACTGAACTTCTTATAGATATATGTAATCAAAATACAGATATGAAGATCATTTAGGCTGCAATATGGAGCAGAATTACAGCCTAAGGCACAGGGATCATTTTCAGCAGCTTGTAAAACATGGTATCAACTGACCTAATTGGTCGACCTCATACCTTCAGTGAAGGAACGGTGCGAGAAAAGGAGCTGAGCACGATTCTCCATCAACGGAACGAATTAATACGACCAACTCCACCGATGTGATACAAGAAATCTACCCGAAACAGTGACAGATGGGCATCATCAATATACGCAAAGAGGAGCGTCTGAAATTTGACATCTGTACACTTGTAACTTTGGGGTTCTGTCAGTTAAGACATCCGAACCCAGAATTCTGCGATCACTTCTTGGCTTAAATATGGACTCGCCCAACCGCAGTTGTTCGTGCCCCCAGAGTACCATTTCCATCTTTTATTATGTTTAAATTCATCTCCCTGTCTTCTTGACAAATCGCAGATGCTTCTCGAGGAGACGCTAAGACAGTATTTACAGTTCAAATTACCCGTTTCAGTATGCAGTTATGCAAAATGTCGAAGATCTAACACGGACAGCAAACTTACCAAAAACTAAATTGGACACCGCTATAAAATCTAAAGAGGTGTTAAGACTTCACCTACGCATTCAAGTGACTGAATTACCAGCATTACTGCAAGGCCCTTGACGACACTTCTTACCTCCGGGAGGCGACTAATCATACAGAGGAGGGGGCGTCCGCCAGCGAGGTGGGAGGAATGAGCCGGCAAACGATGCGTGGCGAGCTGGCAAGTAATACGTGGGGCCAGATATGAGAGCCTTTCATTTCCTGGCGAGGACGAGGCTCGGTGTTTCTGGCGGGTGCAAAGCGAGTGAAGGATACAAGCCAGGAATAGGCTCCACGCTAGTGGGTTCATATGAGGAAGATATTGTTGGTTTCATCGAGTTCAGCGATCGAAAAAAAAAAAAAGATATGGGTGTCTGTGTCTTTCCCTATCGCTTATTTTTCCATTCATATTTCATTCATTCACTGGCTCACTTTCATTCACAGCTTACTCCTTTATATTCTCTCTATCTCTCACCATCTCTCTCAACTCACATTCAATGCATCAAGTAATTCCTATTTCCTCGAAAACAGACGAATGACGATATATAGCATGGCAATTTTCTTATGTCGATTTTCACCTCATTTACCTTACGCTTTCATCAGCATTTCCTCCGCCTTAATGAAGGTGTTCAGCGAGGTTGCAGCATTACCAGCAGAGAAAGAGTACGTCTCCGACGTCTCAACTTCTCGTGTGGTTCCTGATGGCCAACGATTTTGGTAATGCTGTGTACTTGCCGGTATTGTCCTCTGGTAACGTAATCCCTTGTCGCTTTAACAGCTGCTCTAGCAGAGAGCGTTACCAATACAGCTTTCTGTCTCCTCAATCCTCGAGTAAGACGGCAAGATCCTTTGAGCACCACGCAACGACTCTTGAGTGAGATGGTCTGTCTTCTGACCTGATCAATAAGAAAAAGTTCGACGATATGATTGATAAAGAGTCCAAGCCAAGGCCTTTATACCTGAGGATCGTACCGTCCGTGCTCTACGAACGTACCTATCGTGCTCAAAGACTGCACGGCCAGGAAAGTGGACGTCGTTACTTGATCGAGCTAAATCTAATCAAACCATCGAGGTAGTCGAGTTTGAACAGCTGTCACAGCGCCATAAAACAAAATATGTGACCGAGAATGAATCTGTCGTCATTCAACAGCCAGCAATTAGCCACGTCCTTATCTAGCCAGCATGCCGCAGTGGTAAACTGGTGCAACAATCAGTTCTTGGAACTTCTAGCTGGTCTTCGCTATGACGCTATCCATTCTCAGAATCCAGCAGCAGCTGGAAAGGTTATTAATATCTTCCCATAGCCGAGATTCTGAGAGGGTAACGTTGGCCAGCCATTATTCCATTCCGTTCAAATTCGTAAAGTTCAGTGATCAACACTCCTTTCGTCTGTGGTGATAGATATATATTCTCTCCTGCGTTCCTTCATCATACCGTCTAAAAAACAGGTTTTACCCGTCCGTATTCCCTAGAAACACGACTCAGTCCTTGGAAAAAATTGGATATACGAGTACACATTCCTCAATGACTTCCCAGGAAGATTTCCTCAACCATTTCCCAGAGAGATTGTCTTCTTTTACCTCGTGACTCAAGATGTCGCTACACAACCATACATCTTTCTTAAACGTACACGAGCGGTACAAAGTCCTGGGACATGTCCGATCAAACTTGTATCTAAGCCACTTCAGTCTGTAGAGCCCGAGACATCGAGCTCTATACAGCTTCGACAGAACTCGAAAAAAAAAAAAAACTGGGCCTTCACGCGTATCCCAAGCGTGTCCGTGACAATGCTTGAAGTTCAAAGCATTTGGTATACCCGAATAAACCAACCATAAACATGACAATGTTTAAAGTTCAAAGCATTTGATATACACGAATAAACCAACCATAAACATGACAATGTTTAAAGTTCAAAGCAATTGGTAAACACGAATAAACCAACCATAAACATGACACTGTTTAAAGTTCAAAGCATTTGGTATACACGAACAAACCAACCATAAACAATCATGGAGACTGTCATGTGTGTGTGTGTGTGTGTGTGTGTGTGTGTGTGTGCCATATTAACTCACGATTTGCTTGGAAATAACGGCAGAGTTTGGTCATTTTCAGTCGCGGATGAGCTCTGTGACCTTGAAGTGCTGCTGATCACGTTAAGCTTTTGAGTGCAACAGAGTCTGAGAACCTTCGATTGGAGACGAGGTCGGTCACCTTCTGGTGCGGTTGAGTTTGGTAATATCGCCACGATTTCTCCAACTATTTGCCGTTTAACAGGTTAGCAGCCTAACCAAAAGCCTTTCACGGAAACAAAGGAAAAAAAAATTGATCCCTAGCGCCGAGATCCTGCAACAAATTTGCATAGATTACTTTCCCTTTATTGCAGCTTATTCCATGGAAACATTTCTAAGCTGTGATAGTAAAGTTTTAATTACAAAACTCACGAGTTTCATATCAAGTCATGTCAGGCATAGGTAAACGAATTTCTTCGTTCTCCTTTTTTTTCTGGCTCCAGACTTTCCGTCATATAACAGTGTCACCGCATCTCAGGTCTTGAATAAACAAAGCAGTAGCAGAAGCAAGGTGGCCTACCAAGGCAAACCAGTACGCACTCTGAACACCATTATGACATATGATCGATTGGAACTGTATACACAGTAAGCATTAACAGAGACTGACTGTTGTACATATTTTCTACTCGAATGATGTTTGGAAAACTATAACGTTTTCAATTTCTGACAAAGGTAGATAATGACTAAGTACCCAAGTCATTATTATAGCTTGTACATTTACTTATACTAATTGTAGTGCACTTGAGAGACACTTAGATCACTGGAATGTAAGTAAGGGGAGACTTTATACATTCACTTAACGGCCAGGTGAGTGTGCCTGTCTGTTACGAACACTGTTGCCACAACCTCAGATATTCCACTCGACTCGATTACACCATCAAAAACAAATTGCATGCAATCATCACGTACAGAGGTTGACCCCTTGTGACCTTCCTTCTCGAGTCTGTACCCTTGCCATCCTCGTGCGTCTGACAACCTTCTTACCTGCAACAGACCCCCTTCAATTCCCTTCCTTTGCTGTGACCCTACATATATATCTAATATTGTTGATGAACCGTGGTGACCTTACTTTCGACAATTGTTCCTTCTCCTCAGTATGACTGTCTTGTTGGTTACCTCTCTCTCTCTCTCTCACTGACCTCAATCCACGCCTCTCGTGCCCTTACGGTGAACGATCTGTCAGACGTTCTTTTTAAGAGATCGGGGGCATCATGACGACTCCAACAGCGGAACGAATTCCCTACGACAAACCCCGTCCATCAGACGCTGAGTAGTCGATTCATATTAGGAAAACGAACCAAGATACCATCCAAAGATGGCCATTATGAAACGTGACATTTATACACGTATACGTACGCTAATTAGGTGAGGTGTTAGTATACAAGGTTCTGTGATTACTTGGCTTATATGTGGACGTGTTACATCAACTCTTACTTTCTTAGGCCCCGAATATCACATTCATCTTTAAATATGTTAGAATTCGCCTCACTTTAAATAACCACACACACGTTTCCAAGAGACGCTAAGATATCATTTACTGTTTAAATAACCTGTCTCTCAAAGCGGCTTTGCAAGGTCTACCTACCTACCACAGACAGCAAATTTATCAAAATTACTTTGGGAAAACCAATACAACAGAAGGAAGAACAAAGTCAAATCTTATGACGTACATAATTCTATTTACATATGATTAAATAAACAACTTTACTTGATCTGGAGGGCACTTCTCATCTGGAGACAACTAATGTTACAGTGGTGGGGTGAACCTCATCAACATAGGAGGAATGAGATAGCAAATGATGTGTTGTGAGCTGGCAACAAGAGATTTGTGGCGACCTGGCGAACGATACGTGGCGAGTGAGCGATATGTAGGTCTGCTATGTTAGCTCTTCATTTCCTAGGAAAAGATTTAGGTCTTCTGGTGGGCGGAAGCGAGTGAGGGATACAAGCTTGGGAAGTCATCTCGTTTACTGTACTGGTATAAAGAAAAAAATATTAAGGACGTGATTCAGTGAAGCTGTGGGGACTGTTCGCCACTCGTATGTACTCAAGTCACTCACAGATTCACTCTCATTCAGTCACTTATTCACCAATTCAGTCATACCATGATCACTGTCTCATTTACGCACGAAGTCACTGATTAAATCACGCATTCACACATTGACTCACGCATTAGCGCTCTCTCTCTCTCTCTCTCTCTCTCTCTCTCTCTCTCTCTCTCTCTCTCTCCCAACTTCCACTAAATAGTCATGACAGACTTTTCCCGAGAAAAATGAGTAGAGAAAGTTAGCGAGGCAATTTCCCGATACATTTCACTCACTTTCATCTATCATTCTATTCTTATTGATACACGGTTTTCAGACAAACTGCAGCGCTAAAATTAAGGAGTGTGGTATGAAGTCCAGAATGAAACCATTCGAGATTCCTTGCTTATTTATGATCTGGCAAACGATTTTCGTGGCGCTATATCTGCTGACGTTCTATTTTGATAACGTGGTCCCTTCTGGCGGCGTATTTTCGTTTCGTACTCGCTAATGGCTGCTCTATCGGTACGCATTACCTTTATATATTTCATGTTCTTCTAGAGGACGGAATGATCCCTGAAAACTGCAGTGCGAATCTTCAGAGATCAACGTGAAGAACCTTTGGGTATTACGGCTTAGTATCAAGATTTAACCTTGAATGTTTTGCCTAAGGTCACGCCATCACACCCAAGGGTCGCAATGCCATGATAAATCGCCGTGCAGTCTTATCAAGGGGCCGTACTGCCGTGATTAATGGGCTTGCAGTCTTTTTCAAGAGTCGCATTGCCATGATCAATCGCCGTGCAGTCTTATTAAGGGGCCGTACTGCCGTGATTAATGGGCGTACAGTCTTTTTCAAGGGTCGCACTGCCGTGATCAATTGCCGTGCAGTCTTATTAAAGGGCCGTAATGCCGTGATTAATGGGCGCACAGTCTTTTTCAAGGGTCGCACTGCCGTGATCAATCGACGTGCAGTCTTGTTAAAGTGTCGTACCGGCGTGCTTATGTATCGTTCCCTCTATGTGCACAATGAGGTTGACAGGACAGTGGTAGAGCCTAACTAAACTAAAATTCAATCTAACCAATTAAGTGTAAATCTAATCAGCGGACAGCAAAGAGAAATTCGCCATCACGCAAAACAATAGGAACAAAAAAAATCTTTCTCGCGAGATTAACAGCTTCCCTGGCAAGGCAGTAACCCGCTCTGTATATTCGTGGAATGATTAGCTGCCAATTAGAATCTCCCGCGGTCATAGCCAAGGCTGGTCCTTCCCATTTGCCGGTCACTTCTAAGACCAATCAAGACCTGATGAGGTGCCTATTATTCTCCTAAACCCAATGGCCATCCAATTATCCAATTCAGTTCATCTAATTCTGTACGGTGATGAACATTCCTTTCGCTTGTGTTAAGCAATTCTTTTTTTCTACACGTGATCATCAGTTTCTCTAAAATGGCAGATCTTACACGTCAGTCTCCCTAATCCATATAAATTGGTTTCACAAGATTTAGATAATGACCTCACAGCAGTACATTTGACGATACCAATTTCATATCTGATTCAGTCTTCCTCATCACACGATTCAAGACTGCGCTGCACAACGACATTCAAGACTGCGCTACACGACGACTCATTTAATTTCTAGTCGCGAACTCAGAGTCCTGGTACACACACACACACACACACACACATAAAAGGCAGAGACATCGAACTCGGCACAGCTTCGTCTACGTGCAAACTGGGACTTGAGGCGTCTCCCATCATTATGCCCGTGACTACACATATCAATTACACTGTAAACTCTTGGTATACACGAATATCCAACCGTAAGAAACGCCTTACACTTAGAAACTGCATCGTGAAGAAAGTTTTGACCCCTTCAGCCCGGGAATGCGTCGGGTACAAACTTATACCCTCCATTATTTTGAAAATCAAGACTTTGTTTAGCAACTTCCGTAGACATCTTCCTCGGGTAATCTCTGGTTGCGGATGACTTTGGTAACCTTTTGGAACAGTTGAGTTGACTTGAGCTTCGAGTGCAGTAGAGTCTGACGGCACCCAAGTGCAGGTGAAGTCTACAACCTTTTGGTGAAGCAGAGTCTGTCATCGTGTGTAGCTTAGCGAGACGTGACATCCTAGCATTTCCTGCAGTTGTGTGGTTCTTACTTGCCTAGCTAAAAAACCTATGTATCCAACCGTTATTTATTTCCATGAAATAAAAACTGCGACAGGAATGCTACAGGCACTGTAAAAAGATATCTTTTTTGACACTATCCTACGTCATCTCATTAACTATGTTGTGGCACAGAGTTTCTGCAAGACTCATTTATATCCTAAGAGTCATCGCAAATCACGTCACGTCAGAATCCGACACAGGCACGCGCATTTTCTTTTTGACTCTTATCTGTGTCTGAAGTTCCCTGTCATGTAACACTGGCGCCGCACCTCAGGTCTTGAATAAACAAACCAGCAGCAGCAAGGGTGGCCAATGGGGCTCAGCTCATCGTACTCTGCAAGACGTGGTGGGGCGAGTATGAGGAAGATTGCAACATTATGCACAGTGGCCATCATGAAACGGAAGCTGCCAGATATGCATATACATTCTAATTCCTCTTTTACAATTGTTTGAATGAAATTTAGAAGTGCACTGACAGTTTCCTCAAAGGCGGATGGAATTATTGGAGGCTTCCCAGTCTGTATTATAATAGCATATATTTCCACTATTTTTTGATATTTCAAAGTGAACACTTACATTACTGTAACTTAAATGTTGAATCGAAGGCTTCTTTATTTCACTGCAACTTATAAAAGTCAATCAACGGTCACCTTTTTTTTTTCCACGCTTTCATTCGCTGGTCAAGCGAACGTGTGCCTGACAGAAAACCATGTTGACAGAGTCGCTGTTATCCCAGGCAACACTTTTAGACCACCAGCAACAGTTGTATGCAATCATTATGCACAACGCATGTCACCAATGTGACCTGTTATGTAGAATCTTCTATTCTGTTTCTGACCCCTTGTGACCTGTCACTTAGTATGACTCGTTCTCCTTTCTGTTTCTGAACCCTTGTGACCCACAATGCAGAATGACTCATCTTTCTGTGACTGATCCCTTGTGACCTGTCATGTAACGTGGCTACGTAACGTGCCTCATCATTGTGTGTCTGACCTCCTACGTGACCTTCCATGTAGTGCGACTCATCTTCCTTCTTGTTTCCGACCCTTTATAACTTTCCTGCTCGTGTCAGACTTGATGTATCATCCCTCGTCCATCCGAAACCGTCGGTCCTTTATGATTGTGACAAATCCCCTCGATGCCTTCATTGTCTTTTAAGCCTCGAAGTGACCTTACTTACCCTTTATGAACCTTGATGACCTTACTTTTTATACTCCTAATGACTTTTCTCTTAACGTGACTTCGTGGTAGTGACCTTCCTCACTCTTTCTATCCTTTAAATACCTTCTGTAAGAGAGACAGAGCCCCTGGTGATCAACCTAACTGATTGTGGAACTCAATCCTGAGTTCAAATCCCCTTACGATGAGAGATTTGCAAGAAAACAGTATCATGACACTACAACAGAGGATCAAACTTCTCTTAAGAAACTTCACCAATGCGATACAAAGAAAACTCCACAATGAAAAATTTACAATAAGCCATTAGAAAGTGACATGAAATCCAGCATCTGTACACTTGTGACTTGGCTGTCCACTGGTTCAGGTGTCAGGACGGAGTAATTTTGTGATTAGTCCTTAGCGTAAAGATGGACTAGCTCCTGTTCTTCGAACCCAGAATACCATATTCATCTTTTTTTACTACGTTTGAATTCCCCTTCCTTTCTTCTCACGGGTCTTACACACCCTCCCTAAAAACTATGCCAGTTCTTACTGTGACACGTACCCGTTCCTCGACTCAAATATGCAAAACGTCAGAGATCTACAACAGGGAGAAAATCAATCAAGACGAAGTTGCACCACCGTAACAGTGAAAGTAAGAGGAGCATTTCTTATTCCCATACAATAACCAGAGGTACATCGAGCTCTTGACGTTCCTAGTTACCACCAGGAAGGAAGCAATCACCGGAGGAAGGATGGCCGACGCGAGGCAAGTACGGGGATATGGACTGGCAAACGATGCGTAGCTCGCCGACATGATGAGCCGGCTGGCTGGCACACGATACGGGGGCGAGATGTAAAGCCATGCGTGGCCAGCTGGCAAGCGATACGTGGCTCAGCTGGCAAGCGATAAGAAGTCAGCTCGCAAGCGATTCGATGCGTGACCAGCTGGCAAGTTATACGTGGCCAACTGGCAAGGATTAAGAGGCCAGTGGGCAAGCAATACGAGGCTACCTAGGAAGCAATTCGTGGCCAGCTGGCAAGTAATACGTGGCCCAGCTCTCAAGCGATACGTGGCTAGCTGGATGGCGATAAACAGCGATTCTCTCTCTCTCTCTCTCTCTCTCTCTCTCTCTCTCTCTCTCTCTCTC